>JAXGGA010004190.1:0-91568 GCA_038373865.1 Uloborus plumipes | reverse complement strand
CATTTCTGTTTAAAATTTATGTAAAACCAAAAGTTTTTATAACATAATATGATGTCTACAACTCTTTGTAAACATTTGGACACGATTCCCTATGGAATCTTTCAATTTTTTACACTCATTTGTAATATGTGTGTATGAATTAGCGCAGTGATTAGCTTCTCCATAGTTGAACAGTCCTCATGCAATAGTCGATTTTTGCATATAGCCCAAAAATTCTCGATTGTATTGATATCAGGAGAGCTCAGGCTATTTAGAAGTCTCAATTTGGTTCTCAGGCATGAATTTCTTGTTCATTTGAAAGCATGGCAAGGGGCTAAGTCCTGCTGGAAAAATACCGTTTCATGTGGTTATCGTTCTTTCAACACCAGTAAAGCATTTTATTTCCAGAATAGCAATATATTTCTCAGAATAAATCATACCATCAACATTCTTCAAGGAACCAACCCCATTGTAACCGAGACAACCCCAAAACATCTTTTTAGGGTGATTTACAAATGTTTTCATGTGGCAAACCTGAATTCTTTCACCTAAAGATCTCCGTACGCCTTGAGTTTGTTGACCTTGGATAATGAAATGAATTTTGTCACTAAATAGTCGTTTCCTCCTATTTTTAGCTACTCAATTCTTATATTTTAACACTCACAAATAGCGATTTTTCTTCATTGGTGAAGTCAGAAGTTGTTTCTTCATAAACCGATTGACTGGCCGACCGGTACAATAAGGTGCCTTTGAACAGTAGATAAGCTTCTGATTAGGGGAAATCGATGATGGGTAAAGGATTTAAGTATCTCATCCATATTTTTACTAATTTTAGCATAATCGGAGAAGAACAAAGGGACAATTTTAAAGTCATGAAAAAAACATTTTGTTTCAATTAATTTGCACAAGGGTGTAGTAAAGAAAATAATGTATAACAGAACAATATTTTTTTTTTTTTTTTTGAAAAATCTAAGGCCAGCGGATTCAAAACCGACAGCATTTAGCTTTTTCCGAGAGACTGTATTGCCTACGACTTTATACTATAATGACCATAGAATAGATCAATAAAATATTTTATTTGATGTTTTAATTGAAGAAAAAAGTTTAACTCTAAGAAGCCTATCATATTTTCAACGTTTTTTAGCAAACTGAATTAAGTAATTTATTGTTGCATTTCGCTGATATTAGTCTTTATATTTACGTTATGTATGTCTTTTAAAAATTAATTAAAGGTGTTATTTAAATCAACAAACGTATTTAAAACATCTTTTATTGAAAAGTAAATTAAAAAAATGCTAATATTATTCAAGTTGATCTTTCTATAAAATGATTATTTAGTATTACTTATACTACATGGAACATCGTCACTACAGAAAGATGCTTTGAAGCACTGTTAAGAAAGCCAAAGTAACTTTTTAAAAATGAGGTTTCTTTGAAGTAGTGTTAAGGTAACATATGTGACGTTCCCGACTTCTTTATGTTCTTACTAATTTTAGAAACGGTTTTACTTATAACATTAGTAGAAGAACGCGTGTTGCGTTGCTTAGTGTGTGCACATAAGTGGTGTTGGAGAACAAGTTAAATATTACAATTTAATTAAGGCATTTCTCAACGGGATTTTTTATAAGGAAATATGCATTTTGTATACTCATATTGCAGTCACTACTTTAGAGTTTCTGTGACTGAAGATATTTAGAAAAATATTAGACAGTTAAAACTTCAACAACTGTCTTTAAAACCAGTTTGGTTAATTCAGCCTGTTATAAATAAAATAGACAAAACACGTTCTTTTATTTAAATGTACATTAAAATAGTTAACAAAAAAATAAAGAAAGAAAACTCACAGTAAACATTAATGTTTTTAGTAGTGCTGCTCTAAATTCATTTAAGCTCAAATTATACAATCAAATTTGAACTCACTTCGTGCAAGTATAATGTTTAACGTGTACCACTTTTGTCACTACTAAGCGACTTGTCACCTGCACCAACGTATAGACGTATTGCTTAAAGTTAACGAAGAATACCAGATAGATTTATCGGGAAATAGCGCTACTTCTCCAAGGCAGATTTTCTATTGCAATACCGATCTACAATTATCAATGAGATTCACATTCCTGAAATTGATCCTCCAAATGCATATTTGAGCTCGGCAGAAATTCATTGTTTGTAAGCAGATAACAGTTTTAGAAATTTGAAGCATTAAATAAACTGCTGTAACCTATCTCTAAAATATATATATTTGATTGCCATCCATTTACAGTTATGCGATTCAGTTTCAGATCTGCGACTCATTCATCACAGAAACTAGAAGGCGTATTTGAGTAGTACCCCTCCTACGTTGTGTTGTAGAGTTTAATTAGGGTAATAAATTGTGTATGGTGAATAATATGTGTAGAGTTCAATGGGCATTATGGGCAGTACATATCATGCTTCTTAGATCAATGGACACATAAGCAATAAAATAAGTTTTTTACTTGCGTTAATAAACACCGAAACAGAATTTTTCGTGAAGAACTGACTCCAGTTATTCCAGAAAATATTACTGTCTGTTCATTCATTTTTGATGTGGTCTAATATAAGAAATTTCCTGAAGGTGTCTCTTAAATTTTTTCGTGCTATGTTCATTTAAAATAATGCAATTTTGCTAGTTACAAAGGATGGTCTATATTTTTCTTATGTTTTAACTGAACTGTATAGTTCAATGGGCATTATGGGCAGTACATATCATGCTTCTTACATCAATGGACACATAAGCAATGAAATAAGTTTTTTACTTGAGTTAATAAACGCCAAGACAGAATTTTTCGTGAAAAACCGACTCCAGTTATTCTAGAAAATATTAGTCTCTTCACTCATTTTTGATGTAGTCTAATATAAGAAATTTCCTGAAGGTGTCCCTTAAACTTTTTCGTGCTATGTTCAACTAAAATAATGGAACTTTGCTAGTTACAAATGATGGTCTACATTATTTGTATGTTTTAACTGAACGTCCGTAAGTAAGCAACGAAATATATAAAAACTAAGAAGCATTATGTTAGCTAGTTAACTTGCTAGTGCAACATACTTCAAAATATTTGATGTATGGGTGATTCCACGATCAATGCGTTTTTTGTGTCCCCAAAGAAAAAAATAATCTGTTTGATTTCACACTCATTATATCACTAGTACCCGCTATTTTTATGATTGTAGTGGTAAGGGCCAGCTGAAATTTCAATTTTTGGGGGGGTTTATCGATACCAGGGGAAAATGCGTTGCCAGGGGAGTGACACTATTGGCAGGATTCTGGTTTGATTTACTATTATTTCACTTATTTTTTGGTGTAAAATCAGAGTATGGACTCATTTCTATAACACCTGTATTCAAAAAAATTTTTCGCGTTGTAATAAAATAAAAAAATCAATCTTGAAAACACGACATGTTGCATACAAGTCGCACCTCAGATCCCAAATAAAAAAACTTCCGCATTATTTACGTTCATTCAAATTGCTTTCACAGGGGCAATTAAGATTAAAAATGAAATTAAATATGCTTATAATACAGTTTTAATGTATATTTACCCATTTTTGGAACAAAACTATCAGGGGAGTAACGCCAGAGAAGTGACAAAATCACACATTACCTATAAAAACAATATCACGCGTTCTTCTTACCAGAACTTCACGTAAACCGTGATGTCTACACACATTAAACATTACATTATACATACGCACACTTATGTAATGATGAAATATAAAAGATTATACTTACCAGGGGATATACTACAGCGACTTGCGCAGTACGCTTTGAGGCACTTTCGACGAGAACCGATGCAATAATATTCGAATTTTTTTTAAACCACTTAGCTTGCTTTTAACTTTACTCAGTATTACACTTGTTATTCGCAGTCAAAGTCATCCTTTTGCATTTTTTATGCTAAATTTCAGTATTTGAAGTTTGCCAGGTAAGGGTGACACTGTTGATATGACCCGTTGAGAAGTATATTTTTGAAATAATAATAAATATTTTTTCAATGTTTAATGATGAAATATGTTTCCCTGTTAATGTAAGTGTATGATTATGGCAGAAAACATTATGCCAAGTTAGCAAAAATTGAAAGTCGAACATGTTTGTATAAAAACTAGTATTTGGACAGGCCAGGGTAGTATACATTTATGACTATTTTCAGCTATAAATGCTAAACTAAAATAATTGTAGTGAATTAATTGGGTGGTCCATATTAAAGATAATAGTATGTTCTACTTAAGCATACAAAAACATTAATAAACTCAGTTTTACATGAAGTTTTTCCATTGGCCGTCTGAATTCAAATAGCGTAGAATCACCCGTATACGTCATAGTTTTTGTTTAATAGTTTTATAATGGGCCAAATCACGACCTAAACATTTTGGTGTTCAAATCTTTTAAATTTTATCAATTAAATGAAAAGAAAATAATCCAAGTAACAGTATCAAGTGAACTCTAACAGTTATATCTAGAACATTATGGGGTAAAATGTTCTTTTTTTTAATACCAACACCGTAGCAAAACGATTTAGGGCTAAGCTCTCTCTCCCTTTATGTATAAGCTAAACTCGAAGAAAAAAAAAAACGGAGAATTTGATTCCCACAGCCTATCTACATGCAAAAATTGTAGCCAAGTATTTCCATTATTATTTTCAGTTTAGGCAGCAGTCACTAGCCTCTGAAAAACTAAAAAATAGCAACAAAACCTATAAAATCCTTTTCTTTTTTTAACTTTGGACATTATACTGTAAAGTTACAAAGCACGTCGGAAACCAAATGTATCTCCAAATAAATGTCATTTTGCACATCTTTATAAGCAGCAGAATTGAAAATGCTCATTATCACCCGCTCCATTGAGCTTTACTCCATCTTATTTTACTCCGTTGAGCTTTATGTTCTTTGAGAAATAATAAGCCAAAATTCCCTTTTTCCCAAAATCTTCAAATTTAATTTTGCCTCAGGAGGTGAGAAAAAAATCAGATCCTGATAAAACTTTAGACTTTTTTAAGGACATGGGTACACAATTTTTCCGGAAGATCCTTTCAATCTCGTGTGTTTCGCGTCTCCCTATTCTGCAAGACCATGCATCCCCTATGCATTTTGATTCGGATTTTTCAATGGCTTTTACACATTACCCACATGAGTTTCGCATTTTCCCTCATTTAAGTCACGCTTTAGAGGAAAATTCAAACAAGTACCAGCATCATTTCCCAAACGTGATCTTCCTATCTAAAAACAAGGAAGTTGGAAATCACCACAGATAATATCAACCTGCTTGTATTTTTAGGTATATGTTTTAAATGTATTAAAAAATGAAAAGCTTTTACAGTTTTAAGTTACATATTTACAATATCTCTTTTAATGCAAATATATGATGCATGATGAAACTTTTAATGCGTAGGAAATACTCGTTTAACTGTTCCACAACGCAAAATTTTGTTATGCAAAATTACAAATTGGGTTGTTACAAACCGTATGCGCTTCGTAATTTTGAAATCAAATTATATGTTTCAGATAACTACATGTTTTAAGTTAAAAAAGAAACTCTGAGCAAACTAACGTTGCCTTGCAATAGGTCACTTTTTGGAATTACTATTTGGCACGATTCTGCACATATTTACAATTCAAAGTAAAATAAATTAGAAATCGAATGTTAATTTAACAATCGTCGTTTACATTTAACACATGTTTTGAAATATATGTGGAAATTTTTTTTGCAGAAATCCTAAGTAAAAATCAATCTTTTACAAATTTGAGGTTGGTATGTCTAATTATCCTAAAACTTCTGTCTCTGCTTACTTGTCTCACAAAATAAAGTTATCGCAAATCAAATTATAATTATCATTACATTCTAGCCAGGTTATAAAATCCAGAGGCTGCAGTTTCTTCTATTTTGGATCCATCAGTTTGGAATAGTCAATAACCGATCTGGGGACAGTTTAGAATAATCACAGCCGATCTGGGGACATAATTTATCTCATTGATACTGAGACAATAAACAAATTTCTGCAAAAAAAATGTTAGCTAAAAAAAATTCTACACATCAGCAAGACGCAAACAATAGTGCGTTAAAACTCGAAATTTAATCGGATTTTACTTTGCAAACAATTTACTATAGCCCCGAAGGGGAAAAACACACTCCAGGTAGCACAAATACCCTTTAAATGTTTTATAAACGTTTTTAAGCGGTTGTTACAACGTTAATAGCCATTTTACAACCTTTAAAAAACGAAGTGTGCTACTTGGGACGTTGATTTATGTTTTGCCTACAACAGTACAAAAAACCATTTACTGCGATTTTTATCCTATTTGAAAATTTCAATCACAAGTGTACTTCACTTACAAAAAATCCCTCGCAATTTAATTTCAGCTATAGGTTACAAATTAAACTAGACTAACACTAGTACGTTCAATATAATTCATTCTAATATTCTATCTAGCAAAAATCACATTTTTTTAAAAGAGTTGTATATTATTTTTTAAGCGAATTAAAACCTGATAAAGATCCTAATTTACTGTCCTACCATCAAAGTATCTTGCTCAAACGGTAAAATGTTTTTGACAAAAAATGTAAATTGCCCGTCATTTAATGGAATTTCAAGTGATCCATTAACTGAAGCAAATTGTTATAGCGTCAATAAATTTTGTTTTTTTCTTCGAAGCGTCTTTTTTGTTTTACACTGACGTTTCAAAATAACTCTTGCGTTTAAAAAATAGAAAATGGACGATTTTAAAAAGAGGAAAAAAATGCTTAGTTAAATGAGAACTTAGTCTTTAACGTTTCAGATTTAAAAATTAAACCTAACGTTGTAATGAAATTTAAAAACTGCTTTTGTGCATTGACTGTATTTAGGTGAGTAGCAAATACAAGTTGACCAGAAAGTAACGCGATATTAAAATCTTATTTCTCGAAAATTACTGATAAAAAAAAACTAGTTAAATTCTAAAAGAAAGTACAATACGTGGAAATAAGTTTACTACGCGTTCAATGCGTTTGAAATCTGTAACTATAATATGACGCAAAAGAATAGATTAATTGTGTAATACGGTGTGTCACGATTTTTTTTTTTTTTTTTTTGGAAATTCAAAATTTCAAGTTGATAAAAAGTTGTCACTATATTCACATAGTTACCAAAAAAATTCATGTTGAAATTGAAATAAGTTTAGGTATGCCGGGATTAACTTTTAAAGATTTTCAGTCAAAATGATGATTTTTTGAAAAAATGCATAAATTATGTGTAAAGCAAAAATAACTATTTAGGCGTAAAATGAACAATTAAGGTGCAATCTATCAGTAAAAAATGTATTAAGCTAAAATTTAACTTTTAGGTTTCCAAGAATCGTTATGAAAAACCTCACGTTTTTGCCAGTTTATCGTATTTTTAGAATATTTGCCCATCCTACAATATAATTTCTAATATTGCACAAAAAGTACAAACATTGCAGCACAGAGCTTTGAAATAGCGATATTACTACTACACAATTATTGCAGTACAATATTACAGTGTGATTTCAAGGTCGTATAGCTTCCCCGTGACTTCGGAGAAATATACCTTGTGCGATTCTGCTTCCTTTCACCACTATTCAGTTTTGATTTTTCGGTCAGACTATTTAAAAGTCGTCAGGGTGTAACATAAAAATGCCAAGAGTTGTAAAACGTAACTTGAAAACGTAACAGAATTGGCTTTGTGAATAGTCTCTTTCTCTCTTTTAAACATTTGTTTATATAAATGTAATGATTTAGCGAAATGTTCAGCTCTAAGAAAAGCTCACCAGCTAGATCATGCTTTCTTGAATAACCAGTAACACATCAGGCTTATGATTATTGGAGGTATTGACGCAGTATAAAACTCGTAACACGTAGCAAAAGGAAAAAAAAAATGATTTACAGTCCGAGATGTTTATTTTGGAATCTTGGAATCTTTCGGAAATCTAAGATCAACTAAAAAAAAAATTTGAAACATGATTTGCACTGTTAATGACAGGGATTCCATTCAACAGGACTCAAGTGATGGCTCAAGTGCTTTAGCTATTAAAAATGTTTCACGAGGGGATTAAAAAGAAATTCACTCTCACCTCAGAAAAAATCACTCTCTATTTTGCTGGTCTAAAAGACGAAACTGTAGTCAAAAAAGTTGTGCATAGTAAATCTGATTGGAAAAACACAACAGAATTCATATCTTTGGTGGAAGAACTGAATTCAAAATTACTTGGTTAGGTAACTCTAGATCAGCGGTTCCCAACCTTTTTGTCTTTGCGAACCCCTTGTAACATCGGAAAAATTTTGAGAACCCTGATCTTAAAATAAGTAACATGTAAGAATACAATAAAAAAAAAACACTAAATTTGTTTTTCCTTTTCATAGCAGTTGATTGCAATATGCAAAAATATTGTTTTAAACACCGATTAATAGAGACATTAATAAATTGAAACTGCAGATACAAGAAAAATAATAAACAAGTTATTCAAAAAAATAAATTAGTTCTTAAAACATACCTTGATTTTGAAGAAAAAAACTTAATGGGATATTTGTGGCTGCTTGAGGGAACAAAGGAGTTGATAGTTGGGTTCGATGTCTGAAAGTCTCAGTCTCAGATCGATGCGACTCTTATTTTTAAAACTGACATTATATACTTACAAAAAAAAAAAAAAAAAAAAAAAGAGAACTGAGTAAAATCCAGTAATAAATTTCCAATTTGGAGCCTTTTGCTGTCATATAATCCACAAGGTTCAAGATCCGCCAATTTTGTATTGCTTGACTATTCTCTGTTTTTTTTTTTTTTTTTCTTTTTTTTACTTGCAAATGTATATTCTTCATGAAACCTCTTGATGGCGCCTTTTCAAGGCGGTCGCTACCCCCGCCACAGCTAATTCAACGATTCTGCATGCCCCCTCTTGAACATTTAGTCAGAGGAATATTTCTTTTTGTCGTGTTTTGGAAGGAAAAAGAAAATTATATTTTATCAAGGTTATTTAAACCACTGAAATATTTTTAGAGACTTTTTTTTTTTTTTTTTGAGCCAGATAGAGATGGAAAAATCCGACTTGTTTTCAAATTTTAAAAGAGCAATAACTATGTATGTAAATTGAATAATTCTTTATTTTTTACGAAAATATTTAAAAGTCCGCCATTACAATATAAATTTGGCGAACCTCCTTCAGGCACCTCGCGAACCCCTGGGGGTTCGCGAACCACTGGCTGGGAACCGCTGCTCTAGATAGTGGTTTCTGGGAAAGACATGCATCATCAATACTAGGTGAGAATTGAGAGAAAGAGGTGAAAGTTAAACTAATATTTTGACGGCAATTCACACTCTCACGAAAAACCTTCGATTAATCAACTACATCTTTCTGATTTTTTGGTGTAACAACATTTAAAGCCTGCAAAAGAGCACTTGCTAAATGAGCTGCTACTGTATTGACAATGCCTCAGCAATCACATGATCTGAAAACGATAGCTGATCTAATGGTAGGAATTGCTTTACTACTGAAATACTAATTATTTATTTTTTATCCTTGGATGAAATATTTTTACTAGCTAAAACAATTGAGCCATCACTTGAGTCCTGTTGAATGGAATCACTGTCACTAACACTGTATCTCGAATAACTTAAATCTTGAAAATGGCCGACTATAAGAACATCCGTAGTGTTTATTGTAGATTTAGAGTGTGTGATAATGAATCAACAAAACAACACCTAACGTAGCAATACCATCACAAACCAGAACTGCAGGAAAACAGTCTGACCAAGAAATCAAAACTGAATAGTGGTGAGAAATTAAGCAGAATCGCACGACGCTCTTAAGTGGCATCTTTCTCCGAAGTAGCAAGGAAGCTATACGACCTTGAAATTACACCCATTTTGGACTGGTGATGCGAAAACGCATTATTAACTAATTTTTTTTCCAAAAAAATTTTTTTCGTATATTTTCAAAATAAATAATTTTTATTCTGTACATAAGAGTTATATCTTTATAGGAAAAAATAACCGTTACGCTAAGTATTTTTTTCCTTGTTGATTTTTTTTTTTGAAAAAGAGCTTTTCCAGGTTTTTTAATATAAGATATTTGAACTTCAAAATGTAGATGGCAGCACCTTTAAAAAATATTTGACTCATGAGTTTTCATTCTTCAGACACTTCAGAACAAAATGGCATCGACAAGTAAGTCCCCCATTCTGTCGTTATTTCTTACATTTTGAATTTTTTTAAATGTTGCGAAAACGCAACGTTAATCCATAGTGTAGTAATTTTTTGTCAGTGTGTTTTTTCTGTTTATAATTGTTTTTGTTTCTGGTTTATAGGCAATATTTCTCCCGCTCGAAAAAGAAAGCGTTGTCTTACGTTAAATGAGGCTCTAGACTATCTGCAATCCTTGAGTGATGAAGATATCTCAGACATAGAAGACGATGGAACAGATTTTATTATAATTCCTCCAGATCCAGACGTTGTAACAGATGAAGAATGCATTGATGATGACATAGTAGGTGAAAACATTTCAATACCTACAGATATATCAGGTGAGATTGAAGTTATTTCTCATAATTCTGCTAAAAAAATAAATGAAAATAGGGCAAAGAAAAAAAAGTATAAATGGGAAAAATGTGCCCCGGAATATAAAAGAAAACTGGCTGATATAGATTTTCTGGAGAAGGAGAAAAAAGAGGTACTCTCCACAAAATTACTGAAACTAGAACCCGTGGAACTATTTTTACAAATGTTTTGTGAGAATACTTTCGAGCATATTGTTCAAGAAAGTGTTAGATATGCTCATCAAAATAACAGATTAAATTTTTCAGTTTCGGTTTCAATAATGAAACGTTTTGTAGGTTTTCTCTTATTTAGTGGGTACTCTACAGTTCCTCAAGAAAAATTATATTGGTCTGTAGTAGAATATATTAATTTTCCTCTAATTCGCTCAGTCATATCACGATCCACTTACTCAGGTATAAAACAAAATTTACATTTAACAGACAACACTAATTTGGACAAATCTGACAAACTTGCTAAAATTCGTCTTGTCTTCAAGCTTTTGAATGATAATTTTATGCAGTATGGAGTATTCACATCTCACCTTTCAATTGACGAGCAAATGATTCCATATTTTGGCAAACACTCAAGTAAACAGTTTATGAAAGGGAAACCTGTGCGCTTTGGTTTCAAAGCCTGGTGCTTGTGTTCCTCTGATGGTTACCTTTTTCAGTATGCTTGGAGGTTATATAGAGATACTGTAAATCCTAAAATTACACTATTAGATTTTCAAAGGGCCATTGCTGTTTCTTCACTGAAAACACCACTTAACAACAATACAAAAAAGTCAACCGAAGTATCTGAGTCAAAGAGCGACAGTATCGACAAAATCAGAAGTATTACTTTCTCTGGTCGTCCATCAATAATGCAAAACATCGCACTAAATGCCACAAAAAAAGACCGTACAGATCACATAATTGTTAAAAACCCTGATAATAAGAGAAGTGCAAGTATTGCGAAAGTCAGACAGTAACTATTTGTTCTAAGTAATGTGCCCGTACATAGTAAATGTTTTGACGAATTTCATAAAATTTAAAACCAATTTTTTTCATACCATATTGGACTGACGTTGCGTTTTCGCAACATTTTGTATCTCTAAAACTAATAAATATTTTTTTGTAAAATCTGTTTCTATGTGTTATTTTATGTCTAATTAGAGTAAAACATCCGGTCCGAAATGGGCTAATACCGTACAGTGATAATTGTGCCGTAGTAATCTCGCTATTTCAAAGCTCTGTACTGCAATGTTTGTGCTTTTTGTGCAATATTAGAAATTATTCTGTAGGATGGGCAAATATTCTAAAAATACGATGAACTGGCAAAAATGTGAGATTTTTCATAACGATTCTTGGAGACCTAAAAGTTAAATTTTAGCTCTAATACAAATTTTTATTGATATATTGCACCTTAATTAGACCATTTTTGCACCTAACGAATTATTTATGATTTTTTTCAAAAAATCACCGTTTTGGCTAAAAAAACTTTAAACTTCAAGTTAATCCTGGTATACTTAAATATTTTCCAATTTCAAAATAATTTTTTGGTAACTATTTGAATAGAGTGACAACTTTTAATCAAATTGAAATTTTAAATTTCCAAAAAAAAAAAAAAAAATCGTGATACACCCTATGTGTATCACCGGCTTATAAGTCGAAGTTTCAGTGCTCTCAATAACCCCCAACATTTGAATCAAAACAAGTCATTGGAGACACACGCGAATATATTATCTTGATCTTAAAATCAGGCGGAAAACTTTTTTTAGTTTAAAATTGGACTCTTGTTCTTGGAATAGTATGTTCGAACAATGAAAATGCTCTCAGCCACGTTATGTCTCGACGTTTTAACGTCCTTCTCAATGATTGTAGAAGTATTCTAAATATATAATCTTATGTCGATAACCTAGTTTAAATTGTTTTAGAATATTCTTCATTTGTGTAGATAAAGCTTCTGTCGAACCGAGAGCAAGCTGTTGAGTTCTGGACAGATGGTTGCTAGTCTGGTTAAATCTCGTTCTAACTTGATGTTCGATGGGACATTTTTTGCGTATGTACGTGCATAAATATACTTGCATGTTATGAGCTGCGAAAAAAATATTTGACTCGCGACACTGTTACCGTTACCGACATTTTTGTATAAAATTATTGTATGCATATATTACCCCCGTTTGTATGAGAGTTGAGTACTGAAGATTTAAAAAAAATATATCCTGACTATTCAAAAAAATCACACTTAATTGCTCGACTTTCACATCTGTTGGCATTCTGGATGACCTATTTACTTATTTTTCATTAAACTCATTTAAACATCTCAAGAATTGATCTTCAACTTTGCCTACGTATTTTTACGACAAAAATAAATACCAACAAGCTTCAATCAGCAAGAGATATATAAATATAATAATAATGAAGAACTCATATGAAATACAAACTAGCAAATGGGCTGCAGACACTTGTTTCAGGGTTTCGAAAACACCATTTCTAGTAGAAAAAAGTGTGAGCATTAATCTAAAAAGTCAACTTCCTCTCGGATTACTTTTTCTCTAACTCTTTATTTATAATTGAGATATATTTTGTTGTACTGTGCCGTAGAATTATATCACGTACCCTATTTTATGCACTCCAAAGTTCAAATCTTCTAGCTAATACATATTAAACATGCTTTTTTTTTCATGAAGAAAAGTTTACCACCAAAAATATATTGATAATCGTAGTTTAACTCTTTATCAATTAAAAACATATTACAGTTCTTAGCAAGGTAAATATGTGTAATCAGTATCCTTGTCAGTTGCATCAAACCATCAATCAAAACATTTATTTTGACTACACTTAGCTCCTACCCAAAATAAGTTGCGATTTGTCAAAATTGAGTAAGTCACTATTTTCGACAGTTATTGTGCACTGTTAAATTCTGTATTCTAGGGCTCACCATTAAAATAATAATACAATTGCTCCAATTGCGCAGGTCTGAAATTTAAAAAAAAATGCTGTAGAATATTCACAAATTTCTTATAGACGTGACCGTGGTAAAAACAAAAACACACTCTTTAAAATTAAATAGGTTATTTTTTTGCCATGCTGTAGTTTTTTTGCATTTCATGTAACAATTTTCATGGAAAAAAAGTTTGTTTTATTACAAAAACGTTTTAGTAAAAATTATTCTTCAGTAACTATTACTCATGTTTAACATTGTACAACACATAATTATCCTAAAACTTTAGAGAAATGCAGTGAATACTAAATAATACTTTATTTTTAATATCTCCAGCTTAAATGCACAACTACACAAATTCAGTTCAATTGCCAGATTTTCAATACCTGGCCATAACTAAAACCTTTATTCCATTCCGTACATGCGTGATTTCCCATACATTTTGTAATAAGTATCCTAGCAATATCTCATATAACATAAGCTGTAAATCTCGAACTATGTTGATCTATTCACCAACCATATCCATCATCTCGGTAAACAAACTTATTCGCGGTGGTCCAAGTTCCTTGATTCTTAATGTCCCCCTAGGAGAAAATCCAATAGAAGAGCGCCTCGTCGCATTTTGCGGCAGTCATTGTGTTTACGATAAATATTGATTATGTCCGGAATTCTTGATGGTAGCAGTAAAGTCTCTTTATTCATAAATCATTGCAGCCATGCGTGCACGTTCAATTCGAGGTCTTTTCTAATGGAGTTTTCTCCAAATTGTATTTGCCTTTCTTTCTCTATCTTTTTTATAATAAAAGTGCATTGCAGATTTAAAAAAAAATCTATTTATTATAATGATACTTTGGGTAATAAATATTGAAAATGTGGTATGCTGTTTGTGCTACAAAAATATGATTCGCACAAAGAAATAAATTCTAACCAGTGTCAACTACTCAGAAGAAAACAGTACTTAATAAATAAAAGAATCTACTTATATTAAAAACTGAGTATCTTTCTAACTATCTTTCTTTCTAACTCTCTTTCTAACTATCTTTCTTTCTATGTCACGCTTCTTTCTCCTGAACGCCAATGTCCTGAAAGTCGAACCAGGTACCGATAGATAGGTAATTTTTCAGGCTTCATTAGTTTCAATTGATATAATTATACGATTTTAATTAGCGAAGATATCAATTAATAAGTAGTCAAGTTTAAAGCGATTAAGCCTAATAAATGATTAAATATGAAATCCATTCTTGCAAACCGTCGTTGCTATGAAACAGTGATAACAATGATAATGAGAATTTTGAATGAAGGCTTAACTAAATCAAACACGAAACTCATAAGCGGGCCACTTACGTAGAATTTTTATCGCTAGCTACTGGTAATATTTTGAAACATTCATTTGTTGAAGAGCCATCTACTTATATTAAAAACTGAGTATCTTTCTATCTTTCTATGTCACGCTTATTTCTCCTGAACGCCAATGAACTGAAAGTCGAACCAGGTACCGATAGATAGGTAATTTTTCAGGCTTCATTAGTTTCAATCCATATGATTATACGATTTTAATTAGCGAAGATATCAATTAATAAGTATTCAAATTTAAAGCGATTAAGCCTAATAAATGATTAAACTTCCAAGACATTTTTTCTTACCGTTGCCATTTTGAATTAAAACGTTAATTAAATTATTGAACTATTTAAAATTCCAAGATATTTATTTCTTTCCGTTGCGATTTTAAGGCAGGAATTCAAGTGAAACACGGACGATCGCAACTCACCAATGCAATCGCAAATTCCACAATTTGGATTCAAGTGAAACGAATTCACTTGAATTCGACTTACAGTAGCGTTGCAATATGCGATCGCCTCGAAGCGACTGCAATGGTGTTTCACTTGAATTCGGCCCTAAATTAAAACGTTAATTAACGTTTTAATTTAGGGCCATCAAATTCAATTTAATTAAATTGAACTTTTTAAAATGAAAGAGTGTTATTTTTTTCCATTGTCATTTTAAGTACGTGTTATAACAAAGTTCTAACAATTGTTTTTATTCTAATTATTAATGACATATTTTTTCTCAGGTACCACTTTGAAAATGTGTTTTTAAATAAAATTGCAATTGCTGTTTTTAGAAGGGACTTTTTCTGGCTGCGATCCATATGTAGTCAAATTTAAAGCGAATGTTTAATTAATAAGTAGTCAAATTTAAAGCGATTAAGCCTAATTAATGATTAAACTTCCAAGACATTTTTTCTTACCGTTGCCATTTTGAATTAAAACGTTAATTAAATTATTGAACTATTTAAAATTCCAAGACATTTATTTCCTACCGTTGCCATTTTAAATTAAAACGTTAGTTAAATTGTTGAACTTTTTAAAATTAAAGAGTGTTATTTCTTTCCATTGTCATTTTGAATACGTGTTACAACAAAGTTCTAACAATTGTTTTTATTCTAATTATTAATGACTTATATTTTTTCTCTGGTATACCATTTTGAAAATGTGTTTTTAAATAAAATTGCAATTGCTGTTTTTAAAAGGGACTTTTTTTTGGCTGCGATCCAAACATTAAAATAACTTTTTCGTTAGAATTTTGCAATTAATTTTATAGGAAGAAAGTGGTTTGGAAATAATTGTTTTTGGTAAGGATCTTTATTTGTTATTTAGGGAGAGTGCTAAGTATGCGCTACTTAACATCGTCTTTTTTTTGTGAGGAAGCATGTGCAAATAATTCGATTGATTCTTTGATGCAGGAAAGCTTTTTAGCGAGCCGCTTTAGCGGGGAGTAGTTTATTAAACTTTTCCTTGGTACTCTAAAGGCGAGCCGCCTTGGCGGCGAGTAGTGAATTGAAACTTTCCTCGCTACTGTAAAGGCGAGCCGCCTTGACGGCGAGTAAACTGTTTAAACTTTCCTCATTTCTTTAAAGGCTAGCCGCCTTGGTGGCGAGTATTTTCCTCAAACTGCCTTCACTACATTACAGCCCGTGCAACGCCGGGCTACGCAGCTAGTCTACTTATATTAAAAACTGAGTATCTTTCTAACTATCTTTCTTTCTAACTATCTTTCTATGTCACGCTTCTTTCTCCTGAATGCCAATGAACTGAAAGTCGAACCAGGTACCGATATATAGGTAATTTTTCAGGCTTCATTAGTTTCAATCTATATAATTATACGATTTTAATTAGCGAAGATATCAATTAATAAGTAGTCACATTTAAAGCGATTAAGCCTAATAAATGATTAAACTTCCAAGACATTTTTTCTTACCGTTGCCATTTTGAATTTAAACGTTAATTAAATTATTGAACTATTTAAAATTCCAAAATATTTATTTCTTTCCTTTGCGATTTTAAGGCAGGAATTCAAGTGAAACACGGACGATCGCAACTCACCAATGCAATCGCAAATTCCAAAATTTGGATTCAAGTGAAACGAATTCACTTGAATTCGACTTACAGTAGCGGTTGCAATATGCGATCGCCACGAAGCGACTGCAATGGTGTTTCACTTGAATTCGGCCCTAAATTAAAACGTTAATTAAATTGAACTTTTTAAAATGAAAGAGTGTTATTTTTTTCCATTGTCATTTTAAATACGTGTTATAACAAAGTTCTAACAATTGTTTTTATTCTAATTATTAATGACATATTTTTTTCTCAGGTACCATTTTGAAAATGTGTTTTTAAATAAAATTGCAATTGCTGTTTTTAGAAGGGACTTTTTCTGGCTGCGATCCATAAGTAGTCAAATTTAAAGCGAATGTTTAATTAATAAGTAGTCAAATTTAAAGCGATTAAGCCTAATTAATGATGAAACTTCCAAGACATTTTTCTTACCGTTGCCATTTTGAATTAAAACGTTAATTAAATTATTGAACTATTTAAAATTCCAAGATATTTATTTCTTTCCGTTGCGATTTTGAATTAAAACGTTAATTAAGTTGAACTTTTTAAAATGAAAGAGTGTTATTTTTTTCATTGTCATTTTGAATACGTGTTATAACAAAGTTCTAACAATTGTTTTTATTCTAATTATTAATGACATATTTTTTCTCAGGTACCATTTTGAAAATGTGTTTTTAAATAAAATTGCAATTGCTGTTTTTAGAAGGGACTTTTTCTGGCTTCGATCCAAATATTAAAAGAACTTTTTCGTTTAGAATTTTGCAATTAATTTTACCGGAAGAAAGCGGTTTGGAAATAATTGTTTTTGGAAAGGAATTTTATTTGTAATTTAGGGAGAGTGTTAAGTATGCGCTACTTGACATCGTCTTTATTTTTGAGGAAGCATGTGCAAATAATTCGATTGATTCTTTGATGCAAGAAAGCTTTTTAGCGAGCCGCTTTAGCGGGGAGTAGTTTATTAAACTTTTCCTTGGTACTTTAAAGGCGAGCCGCCTTGGCGGCGAGTAGTGAATTGAAACTTTCCTCGCTACTGTAAAGGCGAGCCGCCTTCACGGCGAGTAAACTGTTTAAACTTTCCTCATTTCTTTAAAGGCGAGTCGACTTGGTGGCGAGTAGTTTTCTCAAACTGCCTTCACTACATTACAGCCCGTGCAACGCCGGGCTACGCAGCTAGTAACACAATAAAAAGTGAAGAAGGTCAAAGCACATAATAGCAATAATTATAACTTGAAGTTGCACTTCACATATTTTTCCTTAATAACTTTGTCTTTATCGTGTAAATGTTTTGCCCAATTGCTTTTTTATTCTTCCCAATAAAAATAACAGATTTCATCTCAAATACATACATACATTAATAAAAGACAAAGAGCCTCGTATGATTTTTTAAGGCACTCGCTTATTGAAAATAAAAGCACTATCTTTTTTCTAAATTATTTCTTTATCGGAAAATATAGATCACACAGTAGCGTAAGAGCTTATGCTACTGCTAACATCCCATTAATAATCCACTCAATTAATGAACAAGGAAAAAACTCTATCTGAAAAACAAAACAAGCTTTACAATGGAAAAAAAGAAAAATAATTAATTTGAATTAAGGCATCTTGAATCCAACTAATGGTTTGAGCGATAACGAACTGGGATAGGCGAATATGTACGGTGTGTGTATGTGTGGTTTGTGTGTGTGTATAGGAGACATGGAGGGGGAAAAAAGGAGGAGACTGAAAATCAAAGGAGGAACTGCACCACCTGAAGCTGGGCCCGTTGGTCCGTGGTGCTCGCAAAGTCTTCTGGTCTAATCTGAAAAGGGTACCGAATGTCATACGCCTGTCAATCAAAAACAAATAACAATAGTCAAAAAGAGAAAACAAGCAAGAGTTCACTCCATCTTGCTCGATTTCTCTTTCTGCGTCTGCATGATGCATATATTTTAGTTAAAACAGTTGCTGTATCAACAGTTAAAATTTTATTTCAAATTATTTGGTCTGCTCAGTTCTAGTGGCTCAGATTACATCTCGAGTTTATTTTCTTCAAATTTACGAGATAACTGCTAATTTACAGCAATAAAAGTGAGCAAAGATGGCAATTCCTTCAGCTTACAAAGAGAGCTCTCCCCTTCCCAACCTCTTCTATCAAAAATACTACAATAATGAATTAAGTCGGTAACAAAAGATACCATAAAACATAACAATTACAAATAATTTACTTAAAATATGTTTATTCATAATCAAAGTACTTTTACTCAACTGACGAATTGAAACTGCTGATAGTTAGGGAAAATAAATTAATTTAGATATTTTAGAATAGAATATCGAAACAAATCATTAAAATAAGAATGACGAAACTACCTTAGCGTAAAAGATAGCGATATTCAAGAAGAATTTAATGAATAAGAAAGCAATTCACTTTTCTTTGTGCTTGAATCGAAGACGTCATTTTGTGTTACTTCTTTCTCTATTCATCTTTGCAAACAGTTAAACTAATCTCGGAAAACTAGAAGGAGCGTAAAATAACATCATTCTCTAATGAATTAAAAATAAAAGACTTTGAATGTACGTATTTAAAATAAGTGAGTAAAATATATTCATAATAGAATAATATGGACTAGCAAAAAATAAAACGCTTTAATGTATCTATATTTCACGAATGGTTTTAAAAGTTATATCATAATGTAAAATCTTTGTATTAAAAAGTTAATTTCATATACTTACATAGTAAAAGCTTTAAAAATCCTTCTAAGAAGAATTAAAAAGCTTAATTTCCAATAAAAAAGTTATGCCTTCATTCAACTACTTGCTATGTTTGCCTTAACTTTAACCCTTGAATGAGCCTCAATTTTAACCCTTGAATGAGCCTTAACTTTAACCCTTTGAACACATTAAATGAATCAGTCATTAGCTCTAAATCATAAGCAGTCTGCTAAACAAGATGCGAACCGTAGTTCTCGAGTGTCAGACTTTTAAATAAATAATTTACGATCTTTACTTATCGGATGTCAAATTTTCAGTGTATTGAAAAATAAAAAGGCTGAGTGATAACCAACAACCTCTCAAACAATATAATAATGAAAAAATAAGTTGAAATATGAATCACTTGAAAAAATTTCTTTAGACATATTTTGATACAATGAGTTATTGTCCTCGTGCCTCCGTCAGCTGGAAAGTTGCATTAGTTGGTTTCAAAGTCATGTTTGCCACAAAATAAAATTTCGTTTAAATCGGAAATTGACGGTTGGGACCACGAAGTCATGTGCCATGGAGTAAATATTTGATGTTGTTAGGCTGCATTTTTGCTCACATTTGCTACCTGTTTCCAGCCAAAGCCAGCGCGACACAAAATAATTGATAGCCAACCGTTCTTATCTGCAATAATGTGCTTAGGCAGAGAAATCTTGGACCTTTATACTATGACGTTGGTCTGAAAAATACTCTAGCTCAGATTTTTTTTAAAAAACAGATGCTGTTTAAGATTAACTGCACATGCAACATATAAACGTCGTATAAGACAACTTTTTCAAATCACTGAATGGTAATCGATGTTGATTTTAATTTTAAGATTGGCTGTTTCTTTGCAGTAGCCGATATTCAGTATGTAAAAGGGGAAAAAAGAGGGAACATAAAAATTGCACGTAACCGATGCGAAGGTCCAACCTCTAAAATATATTTAGTCCATGTAAATAATTTGAAATTTATTCAACGAGTCCAATTTAATTTTATACTTTTAGTCGAAATTTAATTCGAATGACTAGTTCGGGCGAACACAGTTTCAAACATCGCTTAATGCAAATGAAAGTCAAGTGGCATCTAGGGATGCGAATGACCGAAATTTAATTTTTAAGTCTGCTAAAGCTAAGGTCATTATCTTTATTGGAATACTTCCTGCACAAGGTTTATGCGCCCAAAGATAAATTTTAATGAGGCAAGAGGAAGTGTAAAATGTTTCTCATAAAAAAATCCCTAGATAATTTTAAGTATCTCAGCGCTCTAACTCATTAATAGACTTACGCTTTCGGATTCATACAAAAAATATATATTGCTATACATTTTGTATCGAAAGAAACTCTTATTGGTCTTTAAAAATTCAAATTATTTATATTTTTCTGTTTTCCCTAAAACAGTGTAGTGTTTCATACTACCATTCCATGAGTAAAGGAGCAAAATAAGAATCCATGGGCAACTGTATTGTAATCATCAATAGGAAATAAGCAAAACATAAAGTACGGTGGGGTTTATAAAAAGCGGAAGTTAAGTTAAAATTATATATTTTTTTTCTTCTTTTAATGTTTTTTTTACTTTTTAAAATTATCGTACCCCGTCATAAAAAGAACTTCTTTATTAATATATGATAGATATGGTGACTTACAATTCCTCCCACAACACACTATTTGTACACTCATTCATTCTATAAAGTTTATCTTTGTCTAAGATATATTTTTATGCACCCTCCCCCTTATCCAAATGTATATTTGAATAAGAGGGATTTTTCAAATAAAGAAGTAAATGCAAAAATTTATGATTTAATTCAAAGATGTATTTACTGATTACTGGTATATTGTTTGTAAATCTCTCTTACAATGATTAAGATACATTTGGTAGTAAAATTATGACTTTCTTTAAATAAAATGCTTCCTTTTTTCAATAAACAAGTTGATGCTTGAGAATAAAATAAGTTTCTGTACAAAGATATAATTTTCTGGACACATAATTCTTTTTTTTTAAGTTTAAAGTGTATGTGAAACCTTTGCAATAGTTAAATTAGCAATGTATGCTGAATGCATAGCACTTCTGATTGAGCATATATGTTGAGATATTGTTGAATTGAGTTCTATCAGCAAAAATATATCTCGTTTAATAAAAAGGTTTTATAACTTGTCAATATTTGTCTTATCTTTGGATGGAATACAATAAGTATACTTTATTTTCTGCGACGAAACAGTTGTGCACCTACCATAAGTCTAGTGAATTTTATTCAATACGTTTCTCAACAAATTTTCCTATTGAAAACTGTGCTCGAAAAGAAAATTTTTGAATGAATCGATTCCGAGTTCAAATACGGAAACAATGTTGCAATGCAGTGCAGTACTTCGCAAAGCTTTTATAGCTAAAAGAATAATATAATGCTCTGAAAGATTTGAGCGATGCTAAAGTGAAAATATCAAGTAGCAAGAAACAAAGATGTATTTTGTTTCAAAATGTTCCTAGAGGGTTTTATTTTGGATAACACTAGAACTATGGTATATTTCGTATACCTAAAAATACGGTGGGAGTCATCTTGACCCTCGTAAAGAAACATGCTTTAGTTAGAGCAAAATGTTATGACATTTGTAATGACGATGTATTTTATAATAGTTACATGCATTTCATACGATATAGGTTTTTCAAGATATATAATAAAGTATTTATGTATTTGTTCATTTACGTATTTTTTTTTTCGTGCTATTGAAATATTTAGTGATGTTTTTGTTGCAATTAATTCCATCTGAAAAACACACAATAAAATACACATGTATTCAAATATTATCTAAAAAAGTATACGCCTAAATATTTCTGCAGATTTTTATGAACTTTCTTCTAAAAAGAGATGGAAAAAAATCCAGGAATATTCTGCTCAGATATATGTATACACAAGTTTTTTACTATTTTTCAGCGTACAGTACACATTACTGCTGTGGTACAGAACCATTACTGCAATCATTAACATTTTTGACACATTTGCCTTTCGTCATTTCGCTGACCCCCCCCCCCCACTTTTCGGAGTAGAGAGTATTCCACTGAATTTTGGACCTGCATACCCTTGGAGCGTGCTCAAATTTGTTTTCATTCAATACATCTTCTCCTTTGAATTCTTCTGATAAGTGCAATAAATGTTATTTTCCTGATACTGTTCCTATACGCAGAATTTTGGAGCTTATGGCTGCTAAGCACAAAATGCTGAAGAAGGTATGTATTGGTCAGTGGTGTGATGAAGCATAAAATGATTTTTATTTGACATTTGATCCAGAACATCTGCCCCAAATTTTGTTGAATTATAAATTTCCACTTCACCAGGAGTCTTCTGCTCATTAGATTCGAATCATATTCATGAAAAGAGAGTTTTAGGCAGAAGTATGTTTTTTACTACCTCGGTATTATAGTAGGGTTATGTTGTCGTGTATTATCGCAGCGGAAAACAAAAGTTCGTTTCTTATTGTTCCACACCTTCAGAAAGAAAATTTTTAGACGTCTAACATAAAGATCATGCTCATTATTATTATTATTATTTTATTTTTTATATTTGTCTACTCATTTTTTTACAAAAGAGCAGAAATCTCATTTCCAGAAACGTACTCTTGCTCATAGTTTCACAAAAATATTCTGGAATTACGACAAGCTAAAAATAAGTTAAGTCTTAACAGTCAATGATTTCCTTGTGCAGCGTGCCCATCCCCCAGGAACGAAGCCTCCCTTATACAGCAAATCTCAAAATACCAGGCCCACTCAAAACAATACTAGCCGTGTAAACTCCCCCTCTTTCTAAAAATAGCAATGTTGCCAGTCTGCACCATAACCGTCTTCCCACCGATTGTGCCCTTGCATCTACAATGTGTGTCTTATAGCAATATTTTAAATATTTAGTTTTATAACTACGTGATAAAGAAAAAAGTGTGGAAAATAAATTACTTAAAAACCTAAGATTTAAAAATATGTATAATAGAGTCGATGGAAAAATACGATTGAATATTTGAAACCATCGTCAATAATTATTTTTAAAACGCTATAAATGTTTCATATGGCAAAAAATTTGTTTACTAGTAATAAATGTTTAGAATATGCATTTATCGATGCTAAAATACATTTTTAGTTCTCTTTGATTTTGGATAAAAAGCTCACATTTCTCTCGTAGGCATATAAGAGCTTTTTTTCTTCTTTTAAATTGTGCAAAAATATTTCCAAAGATATTTCCTTGTTAATGTTTCTCGGTTTTCCCAAAAAGTTAGTTGAGGCAAATGCTCCTTTTAGGAAATATTTCATTTTTTTTCTCTCGACACACTTGTTTATATCGTTTAAAAGTTGCAAAGGACTGTTCAATTAAATAAATCAATACACTATACATGAAAATGAATTTATTTTGCAATGATCTATGAGCCCATATTTTCTACATTCGCAAGTTTTCTTTTTTTTTTCCAAGCTTTTAATTTTTGACCTTTTGTCTTCTGTAAGATTTTTCAACAAATATAATGTTCTTTAAAATTATTTTTTGTTCTTATTTATCTTCTTTTTGGTTTGTTAATAATGTCATTTTTTAAAAACTTTTATTTGCCGGAAACTGGTATAGAATACATTTTGTTGCTAATTCTTACAAACATTTAGAAAGCTGAAACTATATTTTATCTGTATAACTTTACTGATAATAAGTCTAAAATTTATATTCATCATATAAATGCTTTCTTCACACATACATAAAATGCTCTTTACGTAACTATTTCTTCAAAAGTGTACGCATTTTATCACGAAAAGTTTAATACGACCGTTTTGACAAAAGATTGTCTCAAAGCTACACAATTAGTATTCAAACATAGTGTTCCCTCTGTGTGTTAATTAAAACCTGTAACTTTACGACATTAAATTTCACGGAACATTTGCTAAAGGTGAGTGAAATTTCCAGCGGCGATTGTAGTGGCTAAATGGGAAGCAGAACCCAAGCACTACACAATTCACATAATCCAACGAAGTGCTAATTGCCTGGAGAAAAGTCCTTGAGTCAAGAGTTCAAGGAATGTGAAGACTTCTGCAAATTTATGGGTTACGCTTATGTAAGTTGTCTTCCAGCAAATTGGAATAGTGAGAAGCTAACATTTATTCTGAGCAATACTTGGTAAAATAGTTCAAATTATTAGCTTCTTTCGCAGAGGAATTAGTTTGTATGCGTGCAAAAAAAAAAAAAAAAAGGCTCTTTGATACTGAACTGCTATGTCAAAATGATTGGTTTTAAAAGCTCAGTAAAACCAGACGCACGTAAAATTAAATGTTTGTATGCTTCGTATTTAGTGCCATTCGGCATTTTAAGCAGGGTGTTCCCGTTTAAAATGCAAGACCTTTAGTTTCGCGACCGCTTGTTCTAGATGCACCATTTGCAAAAATGCTCAAAATAAGATGCTGAGTTGGGATGTTAAGAGATCAATATGAAAAAAGTAGTCAAAAATACAAAAGCTAACTTTTTATATACCTATTCTGGATCCCTTAACTTATTTTAAAATAAATAAAGTGCGTAAAAACTGATTCCAGCAGAAAAGTTTGGCATGAGTACTATTAATATTGATCGAGATGTGAAAAGCATCATTTTGCGAATTACGCCTCTTTACACTAGTTCTCAAAAACGCCTAGGGGGGGAGGGGTATTGTGGCTAACAAACAAGGGTTTTAAATTATATATGTACATACAACGTGCTAAGTACGAGATTTTGTAGGATGCCGTTTTAGATCATAGAATGGGATTTGCATTAATTTACAATAACAATGAAAAAATATTTTATGGCTTTAGTTCTACAACCTGTCATTTAATTGAAAGGCGATATGTCCTTATCACATTTTCTATATGTGTCCTTAAAAATCTGAACTCTATTTATCTCTTTGAGCTTTAATCGCAAATATTTCTAATTTTTTTGCGTTAGAATTTTTTTTCCGATGAAGATTTGTTTTAAAAAAAGTATCTTGGGGGGCCTTGAGTGCGTATAAAAAGTTAGATTTCGTATTTTTCGGTATTTTGTTTGTCACTTTAAACTTTCAATACAACTCTACACATTATTTTGAGCACTTTTGCAATTGGAAAGATGCATCTAGGGCAAACGGTTGCGAAAATAAATGTATTGCAGGTAAAATAGGAATACTCTGTATATAAGTGACAGAATGAAAATTAAAATGATATTAGAAATTGCTGAGAATTTTGCTTTGTGAAGATAACTATTACCTAATATGTTCCCAAGTAGCATCAACTCATCGGATTTTGCTCGGCCGATCAACAAACTCCTCGTAAACTGATCCTGTAACGCACAATGACATCGTTCCGATCAGTATCCGAGCACGGTTTTCGATGAGCTACTTTTCATCGAAAATCGATATCCTTCCGATCAACTTTCCCGATGAAAATAAGATGAGCTATATTCCATCGGAAAACGATATCCTTCCGATCAAGTTTCCCGATGAAATTCCTCGGCACGGGACTGTTCTGCTCGTAAATTGCTCCAAATCTTATCGTATTCTCATCGGATTTTGCTGCTCGGATTCTGCTCGGCCGATGAGACATATTGCATCATCGGCCGATGAGAATTTCATCGGGTTTCGATGAATGGCCGATCATCGGCCGATGAGATGATGCTGCTAGAGTTATTACGTACGATTCACGTCCGTAAAAAAATTCAGGCACGCAGTAAAATCACATGAAACGTATAAAAAGAAAAAAAAAATCTGAAAAATATTGAACCAACTTAACCCATGAATGCCTGACAAGTGGTTTTTTTTTTTTTTTTTTTCAAAAATAGTTTTATTGCATTCCTTTTAATGTAAATGTATTTCAGAAACAGTATCACAGTATCATCCATGACACAATAATTTATTTTTCCATATATATGCTTCATAAAAGATCTAACTATCCAGGAATAATATTAAACGATTGAAGCTAAAAATAATCCCTTGCTATTCTGTGGGATTTATCTGCGCACTAGTTCAAATAGACCAATTTAAATACCTTTTCCCACGTAAAGTGATGTTTTACAACAGTACAAGTTACAGGACATAACATTCCTGGTGTCTTTACCTGGCCTCGCCTTCCCTTTTTAGTACAAATAAAGTTAAAAATACCAATAGAAAAGTGATAGCGAATGAAATCCACGCCTTCTTCAGGCCAGCTTTGATTCGAAATTATTATTATGATTATTACTTAACATTTTGTTTTCCGACAGCCATTGTTTTAACGATGGATTTTATAAGTTAATCATTTAAAGGCAAACTACAAGAAAGTTACTATTATTTAACTCTAACGTTTTCCTAAAGATGAAATAAAAGGCAAGCAAATATGGAACCTAAGTTAGGATATCCTTTATCGATCAGACAATAATCAGCAGAATCTGTTCCCGAAGTCATACGTTATAAGAAGAGACAAAACTTTTTTCGGTATAAACTAATTACTGACCCCTTTTTGTAGCGATTGAAAGCAGTTAACATTCGAAAAAAAAACTTTTTTGGAGGGACAGTTTTGTAGAATAATAATTTCACTTTAATAATATGAGTAATAATAAAAGAATTTTATTACTTTTTATGTGAGTAAAAAGTAATTTAACGATGATAAGATTTAGCCGTTTTTTTTTTTTTTTGTTTTGTTTTGTTTTTTTCGTTTAAAATTGAATCATAACTCCCGTTACCCCTAGTTTTTTTCCAATATTCGATAAATTAATGTGTTCCTTCTTTTTTAATATACTTTACATTATTTACTCCAGGATTTTTTCAATGTGGATTAAATTAATTTAATTATAAATTTGAAACATTATTATGCTCGAAATATCTTCACTTTCTTCAAAAAAATGCTAATATGTAGAAGTGCTGTATGATAAACTTCTACTTATCTAAATACTTGTTTCGCCAAAATATCTTAACATGGAAGGCAATATCACAATAGATTTAATTCTTCGTCCATCAACCCGAAGAAGTATCAAGATTTGTGTTCGTTGAGAATAAATGATTCTTCCAGGCTTAGTTATTGGTTTATTTGCGTTAACAAGAATATTAGGAAAGTATGAAGAAAGGTAAAAAAAAACCGCGATACTGTTTCTTAATTTTCTACTTATGAGTACAGCCTAACTTTGCTCATAATGAACCCGCATTTAAAAAGGTAATCATGTTATTCTTTAATGGAAAAACTCTTTTGATATTTCAAAGTCAATCGAAAATTATTGATGGATTAGAAGATTTGAGGTGACATAATGACAGCCATTCCCTTTAATTTATGGAGTAGAAAAGTATCCGAAAAATATATTTTTAATCCCGGGGGACGCACCAAGGAAGAGGGGATATGTTTGACGTGTAAGTTTATCTGTTGATGTATGTATCTGTGTATCTGTCTGTGGCATTTTAGCGCCTAAACAGATAGACCGATTTTCGAATATATTTTTGTTTGAAAGGGAGGGTTGATCGAGAGTGTCTTCGGAAGACATTAATTAACGAATATATTAATTAAAAATCATGAAAACGTTTTTCACGATTTTTGAAGAAAAAACATACTTGAAAATTTAAAACAATAGTACCAAAAGCAGGTTTTTTTTTGTGTCCAATAGAATGTGTTTGGAACTTCCGTGTTATATAGAACTCGAATCATAGCATTATTAAGCTAATACGGCTATGCATTTATTTGCGCAATTGGATACCGATGCCATTGTTGGTCGACAAGAAAAGAAAACTCAATAATTTTCAATGTTTACCTGTAATCAGGCTAGTTTACTTTCTTTCTCTTTTTTTTTTAAATTTTCAATTCAATATTAATACATGTTGATGACAATTTTGTGATGAGTTCCGAAATGAATCTGAAGATTTTGAATTTCAACTAAAATATAAAGCTGGTGAAGAAACGACGAAAAATAATGAAAAATGTGAAAATTTTCAAGTTTGGTCCATTGCTTTTGAGTTGCAAGATTATTTTCAACTTTTTTAATCTCAACGGTGCATATGACGAAGTAACCCTACAGAGCATGTCTGGAACACTCTTGGGAGGGTAATAATAATTCGAATCTTGCTTCCAAGGATCATCCATAGATTAAGAACAGAGCCTCGAACGAGTGGGACCATTTGGCCAAAGGAACTCCTGAACCGCTTTACTTTAAGTTAGGAATCACATAGCAAAAGCCAAACCAAAAGGTATGTCAAAGGAAACCATACCCTCTATTAATATAGTATAAAATATTGATCTATTTTTTCCACTTTGCGACACTTATGCCATACCCTCTGATGTCAACAAATGCTGTCCATGATCAGATATATTGTACATTAGAGTGGAGTGAAAAAAAAATGAATTTTTGATTCTCGTAAACGGGTACCTGTCATTTGCTGTGAATCTGACTAAGAATCAATTCTTTAAAATATTTCATTTTTGCGACGTCATCTTTAGTCTGCGGATTTGGCTTAAATTTTTGAAATTTTTGATTTTTTTTTTTATTTTTTTTATTTTTCAAATTTTAAAAAAAAAAGAGTGACGGGTGGTTAGTGAATGAAAGAGAAAGGTTTGAAATGTATGAAGAATTTTTTAAAACCATTTTAGATTATGATTTCAGTTCTCGCATTACGGTCGAAGTTCATCAAATTTCCCGAAATTCCCGATATTTTCAACATTTTTAAACTCAGTATTGCCTCTCAATATTCACTTAAAGTGCCTTCTAAATTATTTTTCATTCATTTTGTTATTACTTGAACTGTATAATTTTTCACTTCTTCATGTGGAACTACTCATTACTCACCACGAATAGGTGACCACACTTCAATTCCTACACGTGATCCCTTCCTTCCAACCAATGCGAGCACGCAATTATATTTCTTAAATGCGTCTTTAACAGTGAAATTGTTCTTTTATGTTGTAAATTAATCGGATATTTCAGTCAGATATCCTCGTTTTTACTAAAATTTTTCTTTTCCTTTGATCACATATGAATTTTGAAGAGCTTATGACCTATTTGACAACTCTTTTATGGAAGTTTAAAAAGTGCATTCAGAATAAATTCATTGTTAAAATATGTATAAAAAGGTGGCTTTGTAATTTCCACATCATACCTAGAAATCATATCGATGTATTCTGATTTTTGATTTATGTATGGGATGTATTAAAATAGATTGTTATCTATTTTGGGGATCTGAAGCGTTCTCGCTTGCTTGTTTGTTTTCTAGATTGAGCGTTGTTAATACGATTTAACTGATTAATGCCTAGCGTCCCTTTTTAGGGACGGTCTAAAAATGGGTCTGAATTTCCCTAAAATGAACATTTCCACAAAATAATAGTGTTCATCTTTACATAATATTTTTTAAATTATTTTTCCTGTCCATTAAACACTATTTGTAACCAGTATACAAAATATTTTTGAAAAAAAAAAAAAGTCAGGCATTAATGGGTTAAAGCAAATTTCTTTAAATGCTCTCTCTTACGAACTAGCATCGATAATAGCATATTTCTAGGGTGCAAAGTGTACATTTTTTTGAAAGCATGTGAATACAATTTTCTGCTTTTTCCCGGAGAGATACGTGTAGCTCTTTAATCTCACACAAATTCATAGCTAAATTGGTAATATCTGCACTTTATCCTAAAAGAGCAAGGACACTTTTACGCGAAAGTTACGAACTCATTTAAAAATTATAGTCTAAAGATTATGTTTGCCTTAGTCAAACATCTGGCTTGGGAAAGCTTTCCTGGACATCTTGTTTGTAATTTGTTGGATATTTTCATATTCAAAACAAACTTGCACATCATGAAAAGTTACTGTTGCTCAGTACTTTTTTTTTCAACTCAGTACCTTTCTTTGTAGTGCATCCATCAAAACCAATGCAAACAATTTCCGACGCAAAGAAACAATTTTCTGTTCCTGACTTGTCTAAGAAATGTAAATGTGTGCTCTCATTGGCTGGAAGCAAGGGGAGCGAGGGTGGCACTGGAAGTGCAGCCACTTCCTCGTGGTGAGTCCTGGGTAATTCCATTGAGCAAGCGAAGAGTTGAGCAGTTCAAAGAACCAACAAAATGATTGAGAAAATATTTTGAAGTAACTTTTAGTAAATATTGAGAGGATATATTAAATTATAAAATGTCTGCTCAATATTGAAAATATCAGAAATTTCGGAAAATTTGATGAACTTTGGGCCTAATGCGAAGAACGAAATCATAATCTAAAATGATTTTAAAAAAATATTTGTATATTTCAAACCTTTCGCTTCCATTTAATAACCACCCGTCACTGGTTTTATCATTTGCAATTTAAAAAAAAAATGAAATACCTAAAAATTCATCTTTTTCGCTCCACCCTATTATACATTTACAAACACATACACATGTATATTGTACATTTTTTATGGTTTTTTGTTTTTTACTGTTTCAATGAATGTAATTATTGTGAAAAATCACAGGCTTAGAGTCTGAAATATTTTATGCAGCTAAAATTCATTCTTGTTTATTGGTTATTTATTTCTGTGGAATATTTTTTTTCTAAAAATAGACTTCGTTAATGAATATATGGTTAAAATATTCAGGGAAAAATAAAAACATAAGTGAGAAAAGAAAATATATTGAAACATTTTTCAAGAACAATTTCTTACCAGAATTATAAATTTTAATCTCATTGCTATTGTTAAAGCCAAGGGATAGTTATTTTAGTAAAAAAATTTTGAAAAGGAAAAACTATTTCAACAATATGCCAAACGTAACATAACAGAAAACTTCTTATTAATAAAATCTGAGGCTAAAAGTATTTCTGGATTTTTTAAATAACTTAATATTTAGCTGAAATATTCCAATTATAATTGAGAAAACTTTTCAGAGAAATAGTTATAATCCAAAACTTTATATATATATATATATATCATTTATATAACTTCCTTTAAAAATTTATATTTTAAACTCCTCGGAATGAATTCTTTTGAAATATTAAAATATACAATTGAGCTATCGGATTATTTTTCACATTACTGAGTAAAGAATTTTTTTTTGAAATTGTTCGTTAATATACACTGAAGTGACAAAAGTCATGGGATAGCAATATGCAAATTTTCAGATGGCAGTAGCATCGCATAGAACAGGTATAAATGCGCAGTGCTTTTACAGAGCTTTCATTTCTGTTCAAGTTATTCATGTGAAGAGGTTTTAACGTGATGATGACCGCACGACGTGAATTAACAGACTTTGAACGCGGAATGTTAGTTGGAGCTAGACGCATGGGTCATGCCATTTCGGAAATCGTTAGAGAATTCAACATTCCCAGATCCACTGTGTCAAGAGTGTGCCGAGAGTATGAAATTTCAGGCATAACATCCCACCATGGACAGCGCAGTGGTCGACCGCCTGCACTTAAAGATCGAGACCGGCGACGTCTGCAAAGAGTCGTAAATTCTAACAGACAAGCAACACTGCGTCAAATCACCGTAGAAATCAATGTGGGACGTACAATGGACGTGTCTGCTAGAACTGTGCGGAGAAATTTGGATTTCTTGGGCTATTCCAGCAGAAGACCGACTCGAGTGCCTTTACTGACAGAACGACATCGCTTGCAGCGACTCTCGTGGGCACGTGAGCATATCGGTTGGTCCCTAGATGAATGGAAAACCGTGGCCTGGTCCGATGAGTCACGATTTCAGCTGGTAAGAGCCGATGGTAGGGTTCGAGTGTGGCGCAGACCCCACGAAGCCATGGACCCAAACTGTCAGCAAGGCACTGTTCAAGCTGGTGGTGGCTCCGTAATGGTGTGGGCTGTTTTTTCATGGCATGGACTTGGTCCTCTAGTGCGACTGGACCGAACATTGACTGGAAATGCTTATGTGCAGCTACTTGGAGATCACTTGCAGCCATTCATGGACTTCATGTACCCAAACAACGATGGGATTTTTATGGATGACAATGCGCCATGTCACCGGGCCACAACTGTTCGCAATTGGTTTGAAGAAAATTCTGGACAATTCCAACGAATGATTTGGCCACCTAGATCGCCCGACATGAATCCCATTGAGCATTTATGGGACACCATCGAGAGGTCTGTTCGTGCCCAAAATCCTGCCCCATCAACGCTTTCACAATTATGGACGTCTATCGAGACAGCATGGCTCAATATTCCTGCAGAAGACTTCCAACGACTTGTTGAGTCCATGCCACGTCGAGTTGTTGCACTTCGCCGGGCAAAAGGAGGGCCGACACGATATTAAGAGGTATCCCATGACTTTTGTCACTTCAGTGTATTTAGCTCTCGATGAACGATTTCTTTACTTCTTAAAAATATATATACTTAAAAAATGTACATATATATACAAATGAACGTCTTTGCAATATCCTTACTGTGTTTTAAAACATTTATGTATGAGCTAGAAGTCTTCTTGGAAGAGGTAAAAGGAAAAAAAGTATTTGGAATAAAGTTCGGTAATTTAAAAGAATTTTGCTTCAAATATAAGGCACGTGTCATTGCGAAGTCATGGTAAATCGATGGTTATTACATTTTTATCCTTAGAAAGATAAGTATAAAAATCCTCATATGAAAGCCTCAGACTACGCAAATTTCTTGCCGGTATAAAGCTATTATTGCATAGTTAGATTAAATTTGTGCATTAGTTTTAATAAATAATTTTCGTAGAGAACTTTGAAAACCATTGATTTATTCTTTGCGTGCTGATTATACATATTATATATTTTTATATATTTAAAATATTAACTTCATAAAAATTACTGCGGATTAAAACGTTGGTGTTTAAGTGAAAATGATTAAAAAACTTGTTTTTCTTCTTTCATCGATTTGTATAATAAGATACTTTAAAAAGATAATTCATTGACGAGTTTAAAACTCCAATAAATGTTTAAATTCAGATTTGAGTGATTCTCCAAAACCTTAACACTACCATGCTATCATAACACAAGATTTGTTTGACCTTGAAAGTTTTTTTCATTTTGTTACAAATATTTTTCCTGGTGTTATTCCACTCATTTTGAAACAATCACTCCTTTATTTTTTTTCTTACAAAGTTTTTAATAACCAGAAAGTCTCTCTCCTGGGCGTGTCTCAATATATTTCTCAAATGTACTTTTTTTTTAATTGTATACCAACATTCTATATAAAGTACTGAATTATGCGCAATGAAGGGAGTAAAATGCTATCGTTTTAAATAATTTGCTGAATTTTATTTTTGCTACATTATTCCAATTATTACGATTGTAATCATTGATTGAAAAATTAATCTGCACGAAATTTTAGTATCACCATGCACTAATTGCATTAAAATTACTGTAAAGTAATTATTTGAGTTTAGTCAAATATGGGACACATTAACTACGTCACGAAGTCAAATAAACTTCCGGAGTAATTGTAAATTAATTAATGGGGTACCGGGCTGTAACAACACGAAATGAGAGCGATACGTTAGGAGGAGTTGAGTTGTTTTACCTCTTTTGTGATTTCACTTTACGAAAGGCTTTATGTTAATAACATAATAGAGACATTTCTCGTGGTTAACTTCCACAATTTTACCAAGATATTAAAAACACAGTAGTCCCAAAAAGTTTTTTAGAAAGTTTTCTTTTTTTTTCTTCAGCCAATAGAACTAATAAAGGAAAGTTCCCTCTAAAGAAAGTCCGATTCAAAGATTTTCAAAACGCAATTTAGATGACAATGAATACATGGCATAAGTGAAAGGAAAAGAACTGATAGGGCACTTTTTGACGCCTACGATAAACTTAAAACCGCACTAAATTTCTAACGAAGCATGTATGAAATATGAATTACTAATATTAATGACAAAATTTAGAGGAAAAAAGTATGTATTGTCACATAAAATTAGTGCATTCTTTAAAGTGTAGAACTGTTTAAAAGCCAAAAGAAACAAGTAAGCTTCTTAATATTATTTTAACTTATTATATTTATAGTAAAAAGTAGCACTGAACTTTTCCAACTTACCCTTAAACACGTAATCTACCGTGATTATCGAATATTCAAAGTAATAAAGACTTCATCACGGAAAAACATTTGAAATAACTCCTATTCTTTAAATGAGTTTCTATGCTTTAAAAAATTATATTTTAATGCACATTTCCTCTTATTCCAATATTGCAGACCGACATTTTTATTCGAACCACCTTTTAGTATAAATAGTAATCAAATTTAATTTAAAATTAAAAAAAAAAACCCTAAATTTTAATTACTTAAAATAAATATTTTTTGAGTATTTTGGTCGAAAAAGAAATTTTGTGATAGTTTATTTATATTCAAAGGTAAAAGAGCTTTGCTATTCGGCTCAAGTATTGGTGTTTCTGATAAGTAGAGATAAAATTTATTAAAAAATGGCAGTTCGAGTAAAGTTTTCCTACATATAAAAATTGGTATTTATTTTTTCTACATAAAAGATAGAGCGTACTTTATTTATGTTACGGATAATTCATACTTCCATACTATGAAAGCTAAAAATTAAACAAAAATGTTTTTGTAAAGTAATAGTAGTTTAATACTTTTTTCTAAATATTTCTAAAGCACATCTGTATTACACTCAAATAATAAAATGCGTAGTTGAGTTTGTAATTTAATGCTAAAACGCATCGTTTACTAATAACAACGAAACGAAATGTTAACATATCCTAAGGAATTTATCATGAATAAATAACAATGTGAGGTATAAAAAAAGAGAGAGAAAAAACTTCAAAATGATTCTAACAAAAATTCTGGCAGATCCTTATGAAAAATTACCCTCTAAATCCAGATACGAACCGTTTTTTCTCCTTCACATTCAACTTTTAGAAATGTAGTTTAATTTCTGTAGTGAATGCAATTAGTTTTTAATGGAACTTTTAACTAATATATTGCATTTTATATATAATCTATTTATTATTTAACACTTTAATGTAGTTTTAAACATTAATTTTTAATGCTCGTGAATTTTGTTAGACTCATAACTTACGTTTTAATGTAAATTTTAAGGTTCCCAAGAATGTATTTTATATATATATATATATATATATATATATATATATATATATATATATATATATATATATATATATATATATATATATATATATATATATCCAAATTGAATAAAAAACTTTTCAAGTTACTTGGATCATTATTTCAGAGAGCAAAAGAACTTTCAACGTTACGTCGTAGATTTTTAAATTTATTTTGAGACGAAATACTCAGAGTACACCAAGCCGCCTCCGATTGGCTTTAGCAGTAGGCGGCGAACGGGGGTGGGTGAATAAATCCAGTAGAAGGCGAAAACCCCTAGTGATTGAAATAAAAAACTCCCCAGGTTCCGTAATTTTCTCAAACGGTGTCTTTTTAACTTTCAATACATTTTCATACATCACATTTAAAAGTTTTTCAAAAATAAAAGCGATAAACCAAGCAATAAATTAAACGTGTTGTTTAACCCTATATTGCATGATTTTTTGTTCTTTGAAAGACATATATATGTTTTTAGTGTAATAAGAAAACACTGGAACACAGTTAAAAAAAAATAAATTTTGAGGATAGATGGATATTTGCTTTAAAGATACCTAATACCTGCTTTTTATGCTTGAGTTGCCTTATGCATGGTCATAAGAAAAAATATTCCATGTATCCAATTGGCAACGCTATGCAGTGTTGGGTTAAATTGTTATTTAGTCTAAAATACTGGTTACGACTTATTTTTTCTATTGCTCTTAAACTTCATTACATTAATAAAATGTTGCAATATGATCGCTAGACACCACATTTCGAAAGCTCAGTACTCTGAGCTAAACAACAATCTACTTACATTTATGATTAACATGAACTACGTGAAACGCTAGAGGGCATCTTCAAGTCTTCAAAAGCTCTTTTGATCACGCAGTATAGTGTATATTGAATCACAATAGACACTATATGCTATCACGTTAATGTCCTCCAGTCCTCAAAGTCGGTCGAGTGTTAAAGTGACTCAACTAGATGATTGCAATTGACACTTAACGAAATGCATGTGGGTGTATTACGGAATCTAGTATCCCCTCTTGGATTGTACTCGTACAGTACTATTGCATACATATGACACTTGGAACTGCTCTGATTACAGAGAACCTAATTTGGATTGATATACAACACACATTGATATGCATATCTTGAGAAGAACCAAGCACTTATGTTTTATATGTTTCAGAAAATAATTTTTTTACAAGGTCAGAACAATATATTCCAATCATTTTTTAAGATCATATTTTTGAAACTATTGTACATATTAGTCAAAGTTACATATGAAAGACCAAGGTATTTTTTTTTTTTACAAATGTTGAATGTATGAGACTTTTTTTGCAAGACATACACCTAATCTACAATTCAGTTCGTTTCACACACAGTTTTATTTCACATACAAATATGAATAGTACAACCAGCAACAGGCTTTGGGACCATATAAGATAATCCTAGTCAATTTACAGACCATATCAATGGTCATCTTAAAGCTATCAAATAACCTTACTCCTTGCAACTTCTTCTATTAAGCTCTTCCAGTTGCCCACAACCCAACTAAAACAGTAATTTTTCCTAATATCCAGGTTAGCCTGAAATTTGAATAGCTTAAAACAATGACCTCTTGCCATGATTTAAATACAAAATTTAATCCTTAAGCATCATTCATTTTGAAAAACTTTAACAACTGAATCATGTTCCATCTGACTCTTCTTTGCTCTCAATACATGTTAAGCTTTCTAAGCCTGCAGTTATAATTTAAATCCCAATCCCGTTTACTAACCTAATTGCTCTCGTCTAGACCCTTTCCAATAAATTGATATATTTCTTAAGATAAGGGGGCTGAAACTGAACAGTATACTCCAAGTGAGATCTTAACAAACGTCGATACTAAAGAAGAAGAATATTGTTTTAATTGTTTGAAATAGATCTATTGTTAAACCCCGGCATCATGTTGACTTTTTTACTAGTTATACTGCTCTGTTAAATGAACTTAGTCCTGAAAGTTAAAGTCCTGAATAATTAAGACAACCAGATCAATAATATTTCTCTGCCTGACTAATGACTAAACATTTTAATTAATAACTTGTACGTTTAGTTCCATGACCTAAATGTAGCACTTGGCATTTCCCAACATTTACTGCCATACCTCACTCATTAGGCCATTTAGTAATATGATCCATATCTTCTTGCAGCTTATTTACTTGTTCTTCATTATCTGCAATACCCATAAGGAATCCTCATTTTATTTTTATCAGATTACGTCAATGACACTGAAAACCCAGAAAAATTTAAGAAAGCATTTGTGTAACATTATCAGTGGCGTACCTATGGAGGGGTGTTTTGGGGACAAACCCCCCCCCCCCGAAACGTTGGTCCAAAAATGCAAAAATGAGATGAAAAAATATAAAACTCCTAGAATGAAAAAGTACGATTCTCCAGAGAATATCATTGTGTTACAGACTTCATTGCCACCCCCCCTCCCCTTCCCAGAATCATTAAGGATTGTCTTTTTCAGGAAATAAATGTCAAAATTTTCCGGAGGTAGACCTCTAAACCTCCCATGATGATCGAAATTTGTCTGAAATTGCGTTTTTGGAACTGAAATTTCAAAAAAATCGCTGGGAAGAATTTCTGTATCCTATCATTTTTTCATATTATTAAAAATGGCCGGCAATCATGTTTTACTGACTGAGGAAGAGATCGAACATCACCAAGGTAGTCTAGAATGGAGTTTTTAAAGGTACAATTTACGAAAATTTTCGGGGGCGAACGCCCGGACCCCCCTTCCATTTTTCTACAGTAATATTTCTTTACTCTTTAAAAAGCTGTCCGGTTTTTCGAACTTCGGAAGTATACATTTTTAAGTGCGTAGTGTAAAAAGGGGTTGCCCCCCCGCCGTTTTTTTAACCTCGTGACGATTTAGAATATAACCCCCCCTGAAACCAACGAGTAGTTACGCCACTGAACATTATGAACCATGCAACAGTGTGATACTTTAAAATATGTAGACCGAAACTGGAGCAGAGGTTAGCTATTGTAGTGCAACTTTGAGAATTCTTTATTATTGAAGATTTCGTACAATGGCTTACACATACGTTTGTGCAATTGAACTGAGTTAGAAGTTCGTTGCGTTATTATAAGGGCACAGTTGATGTAAGTTATTCCCTGTCAACAATCATTAAGGGTATATTTGTACTTTTTTTTCTTTTTAAGAACTTAATTTTTGGTTCTTAATGAAAGCCATGAAACTTCTGAAACAAATGTATGTATCCTTAGAATTTCTAATCATGTCTGTCTCGTTCTATTTAATGTTGCGGTCAACAGGGCTACTACAGAAAAGGAAGATATTCATCCATCCACTCTCCTAAAATTTGGAGCCTAGTCACGTACTCTGCTTATCAATCTGATCAGAAACCTAGGACAAAATAAATGCGCTACTATCTCTGTCAACTAAATGCGTTTATGTTCTCGGAAGAAGTTCTTTTTGGTTGAAGCTTTTAAGCACTTTAAAAATGCTTGTCTGGTTATCAAGCTCTTTGCTTTATCATATGCATTTTAGACTGTTCTTTGAATGAAATTATCTCACGTTTTATTAGGTCGAAATTTTGAAATATAAATTGCATTTCAGTACAAGAAATTGAATTTATTAACCAGTAAAATGAGGCAATAGATAATTGTACTCATTCCATAAAATGTGACCTTACTAATGTCGGAATTATGCTATTTTACTTTTGAAATTGCTTACTTCAATCACAACAACAACAAAAAAAACTAATTTAGCTCAAAATGTAATTTCTGCTGAAAATTGTGTTAAAAGTACGTCTCCATTAGGATGGGCCGAAAAATGGATATCTTCGACATAAAGCATATTTTGTTTTTAAATAGCTAAAAAAGTTGTATTTTGACATTCTTCGTTTCGGGAAATATTAATTGAAAATAAAAATTTATAATTATATTGCGTAAAGGCTTTAAAGATTTAAATATAAAGTAAGATAAGCTTTCAAGAATTTTTATCTAAATGCAAATATTTAAATTTTTGCTCGAATAATTCAAATGCTTCAATTTAATCATCTTTTCATACCTTTTCAAAGTTATTGCTTTTTTAAAATTGTTTTTAGTGCCGTGGAGTAAAATGAACCGACATTTATGATTATTTTTTTAAAGATTGTATTGCATATTGCAGTGTATCTTCTTTTACGATTCAGTTTGACTTCTTACGCAAAAAAAAAGCAATATGATATTGGTAATAGAATTATGTTTTATTGTATCAGCAACTCAGAACCGCCCCCCTTCCCGAGCAGGTGACTGATTTTCGAGATCCAAACTGTATTTTTCACTTATTCAGCAAAGAAATTAGTTTTACAGTGAAACGCATATAAAATATGTTTAGGTTTGCAATTACGATATGACTTTCAACAAGTTTCAAATTTTTAATCTTGGTTTTAGATTGGATATATCACTCAGGTGGCATAGGTGCTCAAACGTATACAGTTTTCTTTTTGAGCCCGTCTCTTAATTTTTCCCTAATGTACTTACCATTCTGCCAACTTAATTGTTGCATAAAGCTTTTATTTTAACACAAAAGTATACTAAAAAAACGTTTACCGAAATTATTGAAAACAGTTTAATTAAGTTTATTGCTTTTTGAGAATCTTACTGGAAGAAACCTAAGTGCCAAAAGCAAACTGACTTATAAAACGACAAGAAGTACTTCATGAATATTTTCAATCTAATACAGAAAAGAAAATGCGACCCTATACTTGCTATCAAAAATCAGGACTTTAAGAACAAGGTTAGGCAGAAAAAAAAAACGGACAAATAATTTTTAGTTTAGCTTTATTGAAAATTTATTTGAAAAGTTTAGCTTTATTTGAAAAGTTTGCGAAATCAAAGACATAATAATAAGAGTAAACCTTTATTATTAAATAAAATTAATAGGTTTCAAATTTTTTTATGCTATGCAATATAATAACAGTTTATTGAAATTATATTTAATGAGCCGTAAGTCGTCTATTTTCAATTTACCATTTACTCGCAGAAGATATTGCTTTAAAGGGTCCAATCATGTGTTGTTTTTTTTTTATTTGACTGTGTGAGCTGATTGCAAGTCTGGTTGACCCTTCCAGCCTACATTGACTATAAACATTGACCTTGAGCTATAAAGTAATTTATTCCAGTATTAAGTTCTAAAATCCAAAACTATAAGAGCTCCAAATTTTTCTGATTTTCTCTCCCAACTTCTGATTTTCAATATTATAATGTTATAGCTTCAATATTTAAATCCCTGATCAAAAGCTGCCTTACTAACGCTTTTACCATTACTTTAGTTTTCAAGAGTACTACATCCTATTGAAGATTACGTACAATGCTCTGGAAACAAGTATTTAGATTCATGAATTATTGACATACTTTTGAAGTTATTTGGGTCGGATATTATGCGAAATTGCGTATCCTGAATTTCTGATGCGGACAACTCACTTCAGTAATGAAGTCAATCTTATTAATTTCTCTGAATAATCCATTACTTTACGCACGTCATTAGGAAGCATTAATGGATTAAACTAAGATAATTTGAACTATCTCAAAGATTATTGCATTTTACTTTGGCACGCTTTTGAAATCTGAAGTTAAATTTACCTTTGTCACGGTATTCGTCAGTAGATTAACAGATACGCATGTTAACTAAGATATGCTATAGTATGAATAAATGAAATTACATATGTTATAGTAAATAAAGTTTTGTATTTACTATAACATATATAATATACAATGCATGCATTTTCAATCAGAAAGTATTTCGTAATTGATTCAAATACTTCCCCATTTCTTTTTTTTTTCTGAAGTCATCATCACAGTGTCTGATGCATTTAATTACCCACTATTAAACTCACGGGTTATTCCATACAAATGTTAACCTCAGCCGAAGAAAAAAAAATACCGAAGTAAAAAATTATCAAAAAGTAAATAAATAAATAAATGAATAAAAATTCATACAATATAAGAAGTAAAAAAAATGAAAAAGTATTGTGATTATCACTGAGATTAGCCATAATAAATACTTTATAGTGTGTTTACTGCTTGTTATTCGATGGTTACGTTAGTCACGTTACGTTAGTCACACTCCACCTTGAGTAAAAGTGACACTTAAAACTAAAAAAAAAATTAAGATTTAATAAATGTGTTTTATGTTTTTAAAAGCCAACTTTACACATTTTCCAAATATATCATTCAATTTTTAACACTTGCTTGACTTTGAGAAATTTTTGCCTCACAACATGAGCATTAATTTTCCATGTTGCAAAAATGTTATGTTAACCATACTGCTATTTTGGTCGAAAAAATATCTACTCTCAGCTATTTTGTTTTAAATTCTTAGCAGAAATGATACATATATAGCATGTACATTGTAAATATACCAGCATAAATAAAAAATAATTTTTATCCTTTAAGTTACAAGTAAAAAACAGTTGCAAAATCAACTCTGAATGTTACGTTAGTCACTATGGAAGGACCTTCAAACGAAACTGCAAACAAGAAACGATATTGTAAGGAATAGGTTCAATATGTGCTGTGTCATGATAATTACCTATTCCTCAAGCATTTGATGCTTTTGCTGGATAGCGATGCAAATAGGCTTAGAAACATATTATTGTTCGATTATAAAATAGGATGGAATTTATTAGTTACAAACTGGTGTGAGATTTCAAATAAGTGAGACTTTTTGTAAGTGAAGTCAATGAAAGCATGAGAGAATGATTCGATGCATCTGCACTGTAGTGACAAATTATGTGTGCCATGACCATTTTTCTGTTCCAAATAGAACTCTTAGGAATCATCTGTGTTTTAAAAATATTTTTACAAAGTTCAATTGTGTTGATAATTTTTGCCTTTTTAAATTTTACAAACTTTGTAACTCTCATTGTCGCGTTTTGGATATTTTAAATATGTCTTTTAATAATTTTAAGTCTATTTATTTTAATATTTTAAATGTGTAATTTGTTTTAATTCGTCTGTTGTCTTTTAAAATTTTACAAAATGTTAACTCCTTGTCGTCTCTCAGATATTTTTAACATGCCTTTTAATTTATTTTAAGTCTATATGTTTCAATATTTTGAATGTATAAATTGTTTTAATTGTTCTTGTCATACTTGCCGCTGTACCTGGATTTGTTTGTAATGCGCAATACTTTAAATAAATAAATGAATGAAATTGCCCCCCAAACAAAAAAAAGAGACCGTACTAGGTGGTTCGTGATTGCTAATAAGCACAAAAGTGGTATCTCTGAAGTTAAGCTCAAACTGATTAATTGTTCTTTAGAGTTGTTACGCCTCCAATTATTTAGTTTAGATGCGACTTTTTTAGAAAAAAGTATATATTTCTCGTTTTGAAATGAACATAAAGCATTGTAACATAAAGCATTGTATGAACGTAAAGCATTGTAATGAACGTGAAGCATTGTAGGTAAACTACTTTACAAAGAACAATCTGGTGAAAATAACAGTATTTTGTTTAAACAGTGCAGATTCGACTTCGGTACTTGGCAGGGCAGAATATTTAAGTTCCAGCTGTAAGTCATTTCTGGTTTATTAAGTGCAGTTTAGGACTAAAAACATTGTAAATAAGATGGTGAATAAAGAAATTTTTGCTAACAACTAAAACATCTTACTCTTCTCAAGTACTTAATTATATTTAGGGCAATTCCATGGTGTCGGACGTAAAAAACGAAGAAATATTTTTTAGTTTTAGTTCCATTTATCAAATATAAACTGAATAGAAATGATTAAGTTGGTATTCAAAATACTCGCTACATCATAATGAATAAAAAATCATGTTAGTTTTTTAAAATAGATCTCTTAAGTAGAAATTAAGAAGATTTAAAGAGTTGGTGTCGGACGTAAACGCACAAATAGTAAAATTGGAGATTCACTTACAATTTACTGAAACTCTGCGAATTGGCTTACCTTTTAATTTCAAAAACAGCTAAGATTGATAGTATACTTATGATTAAAGCATATTTTACAGTTTTTAATGATATTGTTTTGAATAAAATGAACTTGGAACTACTTTTACCTTGGTGTCGGACGTAAATTTGCGGTGTCGGACGAAACTCTTCGAATTGGACCTAAACCGTTGTTCTTAAATGCAATGATTACAGTTTTAAATAAGAAAATTAGCTTAAATTTTATTCCTAGGTCACACATATTATTTTTTAACATTTAAAAGGGTTCATCAAATTTAAACTGCCCCCTTTTTCCTGTTGGGATCGGAGGACGAATACGTTTATAATGTCCCGTAATTTGTAAAATATTTTGTCCTCAGTTCTTGGCCATTTAAAATAACCTTTTGAACTATGCATAACTGATACTACAATGTAATTTTTTTGGTGATACATCCAAGACAAAGCATGGCATCATGCGTTACCACAACCCAGTCATTGATGTTTACTGTATCAAGATCTGCAGATTCTTCGATCCTGGAATTAAAACAGCTTTCCAGTGATGATGCAAATGCTTTGTATCTATGTGTATATATTTTGCTGGAATATACTTTATGTGCATATTTGGATTTAAAAGTGCTGAAACTTGAGAAAATTGTTCCGCTTTTGTCACCGTCATTTTTCCTGCTTTAACGCGGTGCCAAACGATTTTGTCACAGTGCCTCCTATGGCATCAACCACCATCAACCAGCAAATATGAATATGAATCAGTACACTGATAAAAAATGTAAGCATCCACTTGTACAAATACAACTACGAAATCCATATATTCTAACTCTTTGCGAAACAGAATACAGGTTGTGTTGTGATGATCTAGCCTTTAAAACTTTAGATGAATACTTAAAAGTTGGGTTGCTGTTCTTTTCAAAGCAATAATATGTATATGCACTTTTTATTACTTCAAAAGTTCCCAGAACAACTCAGATGCATTGTAAGTGTCTTAATATAAATGTCTCATGAGGAGAAAAAAAACTTTTAAAGCATTATTCTGAAGCAAAATTTACTATTTAATAAGTAAATTTAAAGTATATGTATGCACAGTAAAGTCAAAATTATCATTTTTTTAATCATGCTTCACTTTAACTTTGTAATTAAAAGCAAAATATGGAGAATCACAGTTGTAAACAAGTGTTATATAAGGAATGTAACAGTGTCGGACGTAAACGGTGTCTGACGTAAAAAAATTCTTTACGTCCGACACCTAGATTTTAATTGAAAATATTTACTTGTCACAAAATGTTAATAGGTTACATCAATGAGACCAAAGATCTTACTTTGCATACAAAGTTAGATGTATGTAGCTTTAAAATTATTGGCCCAGCATAATTAATCGTACATTTTGGTGTCGGACGTAAAACACTTAATGTGCCCATGAGAATTCTGTCACAAATCAAAATGAATTGTATTCTCACACATTTTTGCAACATCACCTGTTGTACATTGAATGTCTAAATAGTTATTCGTCTTAATTCATAATTTTAGTATGTATATTTTGGAAAAAACAGAGCTTCTTTGAGAGTCGTCAAATGTAGTTTGAAAACGCTCTGGATGTTGACCTTAGTTTGACCTCTTGTAACTTAGTTAAAACTTAAGTTATCAAAATTTAGACATGAATTTCAAAATATACAACTCTTTACCTTTAAAATGATACCTTGTTTGTTTACAAATATTAATTTTGAAAATTTGACCATCTGGTTGACCTTATCGTGGAATTGCCCTTTATCAAAAAAGTATCCGTAATTAAGCAATGCGAAAAGAGAGAACTATGTTTTATAAATAAATGAGCAAATCATTGCTGAACAAATAAATGAGCAACTGATTGCTAAACAAATAAATAAGTGAATGGTTGTGTCTGAGCTGATGTATAAATATAGACGTGTAGATAAATAAAGAGATATAGATAGGAGGGAAAATATAAATCAATACATACATATAAAAATACGATGAGATAAGATACAGAGATTGATAATTGTAGAAGTAGCAAAAAGGCTTCTTTAAGTTCATATTTGGATATATAAATATAGATTGATAAATTTATGCTGATAAAGGTAAAAAAAATAAATCCCGAGGCAATTAAATGTACACATATTGATGAAATATATACATATGAATAAATATATGCAGATAGTTACAAAGGTGCTCTAGCTGATACACATAGATACATATTTGTGTGCAGTAGAACCTCTAAAAAAGGGACACCCCTCCTTAAATATAGGTGTCCGTTGTTCGGAGGTATAGCGGTGCACGCTGTGTACTTATTTCAGTACAATATTATAATAAACGTAAACTGTTAAAATTTAAGATAAAAGGTAAAAATGATGCATGCATACAAAATAAAATTCTAAATTATTCAACTAAAAAATGCTTTAAAATTAAAATTTATTCAAAATTTTTGTTCAATTACGTGTTATAATTTATAAACATTAGTTTAAAGAATTGATTTTTGTTTCATGTCATATCATTTACGACGCAGTACAATGTAAGTAACAACATTTTTTCGTTGCAGTTCTCATCGACTGTCTCTAAAGTATATAGTCCCATATTTCAATATTCCAAATAGAGTAACTGCATCTTACTGTATTTCAATGTTTTGTCGCAATTAGACATGATAAACAAATTTCTTATCTTCTCTGTATACTGCTTTGCAATTCTGCAATGTACTTGACTCATTTCAAAATATGGGTTCATTTACCCATAACCCGAATGTGAAGTCAGACTTTGAACAATGCTGATATTCCGGATCGTGAATTGGTCAAAGTCAGAGCACAAAGTTGGAAATAAAGTAAAATGTCACATTTGTTAGTGACCCAATCGAATTGTGAGCATATTTATTGGAACGTGTCCTATTTGTGTGTGTATTTAAAAATTAAACTATATGTTCTTGCAAAGCTAAAAGTGAAAGGAAGCAAATTAATTTATGATACGTACTTCTTTTCTACAGGTTAAAAACTTTTGATTTTTTTTCTCTGATAATGTGTTAAGCTGCGAAAGCTAAGACTTCAACAATGCACTTTCATATTTTTCATTTTTCTTTCATAGTATGCTTTTTTTCTGCATTTTCGGTAATGTGATTTCAATTGAACATTTTGTGCTGCTCAACACTTTGACCATAAACTAAGTTAAACTCCCCAGCATATAAAACGAAATTAAGAATAACTAATTTTCTATAATGTAATGTATATATATATATATATATATATATATATATATATATATATATATATATATATATATATATATATATATACAGGGTGTCCACTCCAATCGTGGACCAATAGCTAATTTCTAAACCGTTAGAGATAAGCATATAGTTTATTTAGGAAAAAATCTCCAAATTACGAAAGGAATTTTGGGTCTATTCAATGTTTTTCAAAAAATCAAATTTTGAAAGAGTTACGAAACTTAAATTTTTATACAGCCCCCCAGTCCTATCAATCATATTTAGTAAAACATTCTTGACACTGTAACGTTTAAAACTAAAAAAAAATCACTCTTCTACCACAAAAATTGACCGAGTTATGACGTTTTGAAAAATCAAGATTTTGCATTATTTCATGACGTCATCGAGCGATCGCTTAAGGGACCGTATGCGAAATCCTTCAAAATCTTGATTTTTCAAAACGTCATAACTCGGTCAATTTTTGTGGTAGAAGAGTGATTCTTTTTTAGTTTTAAACGTTACAGTGTCAAGAATGTTTCACTAAATATGATTGATAGGACTGGGGGGCTGAATAAAAATTAAAATTTCGTAACTCTTTCAAAATTTGATTTTTTGAAAAACATTGAATGGACCCAAAATTCCTTTCGTAATTTGGAGATTTTTTCCTAAATAAACTATATGCTTATCTCTAACGGTTTAGAAATTAGCTATTGGTCCACGATTGGAGTGGACACCCTGTATATATATATATATATATATATATATATATATATATATATATATATATATATATATATATATATATATACAGCATTAAACTTAGTCCTTTGACTCCAATCAGATACTTACTTTTGAAAGAAGTTTTAAATTATATTTTCTTATCACGAGTAGTGTAGATATGTTGACATTTTAACATATTATATCCGTACATGACTTTACTTCAAAACAGATCTTTCTTTATCCTTCTGCTAGAGACACGTTCCCTTTTAATAATTCAGATCAACATTCTTTCATTTATCAAATCAAGTTCTCTTATGGCACGAAATCATTACTTATTTTGACACAAAATGTATGTTTTATTTATTGAGTTATGAGTGTTTTTAATACGATAAGATCAATATGCAGACGTTGATATAGTATGATGTCAATTGCGTGATCAAAGTAAGTACATACTTAGATAAAAATGTTATAAAACGGAATTGATGTAGGAAGTAAAATTGGATTTGTTTCAGATTATATTTTACATTGATCTTTTGAGTTACACTCATAAAAAAGAGAAGGTTCTTTTAATTTCGTAATTTAAGTAGGTTTTTCAATCATAAGTTATGCGGATCGGATGACCGATTACGAATAACTGATTAATCGGTTGTTGATAATAGACCTATTAATGACAAGAATGGTTGGTTTTTAATACTACCAATTTTACCATCCCTGTTTTTTCTCTCTTATAGAATTCCGAGTTTAGAAGTAGTAAGTAATTTATTTCTGAGAGAAGATTTTTTAACCATTTTCCTAATTTTCACAAAATAATTGCAATACTTTATCAACTTTCTTAGAACCAATTTTCTTTCTATTGTCAAAGAAAAAACATCAATAAATTGCTAATTATGTAAATTGGACATACAAATTCAGAAAACGAGGAGGGGAGTCTGTGGTGAGCACTTCAATTTAGGAGTACTTTCAATTTGAAATTTTTAGTAATTAGCATCAATTTAATTCAAGACTCTTATATTCTTTATGAAAATAAGAGAACATCTAAAAGCACTGTGCTAAGGAGAAAACTATCGCCACATGACAAATATTGGAACATTGTCCATATGTATAATATTTATTTAAAGTTATATCAACTAGGTGAGGATTATCACGTTACTGTAACTAAAATTATTAATCAGTTTCTTAGTGAAGGTATACGTTAAAGGACAGTATTTAAAAAATATCTTTTCGGCCGATTAATAGGCACGATTTTGCCGAATTTTAATAATCGGCAAAGTGACCGATTATGACAGGTTAATCGGTACATTCCTAATAAGTTGTGTATTTTGTGTTTTAAAACACGTATTTTGACTGCAAAGAACTAATAAACTACAAAAAATGACTTTATTTGTGCCCTGTAGTTTTTCTCAAAATCAAGTGAACAACTTTTTTAACTTTCATAAAGTTTAAGGTAAAATATTTTTTTCTGAAATGAGCAGTTTTCTAATTTTTCTCGGTATGGATGCTACAACTAAGGGATTTTAAGTGATAACATATTAGAATCAAACCAACCATTCGAATACGTAATTAAAAATTATATTAGGTACATCTATCAACTAACTCGAAATGTTGTTGTTTTCTATCCATTAGCGTTCTTATTTTTGGTGAAAGTGGGGGAGGCGGGGTGATAAGCGCAATGATGTACCTGAAGGGGGTAAAAACTAACAATTCCACCCCATATATTCAGTCAATAACAGCTTTGCAGTATTTAATTGAAAGCGCATTTTTGTGATGCAAATTACTCACACGGTAAAGAAATAAACTAGTCATTTGCTTCGAAGACATTTAAACCTGACGGATGCAACACCTAATATTTAAACCATAATTGAAATCCATATACAAAAAATTTCATTGAAAAGCTAGATTAAGATTTTTTTATGTTTTCTTTTCTTTAATCAAATTCTGACCAGTGGTTGGAAAAACTACATTTCTTTTGTAGCGAGATACAACTACAACTACTTTGTTACAAATGTAGTAAACTACAACTATAACCACTTTTTTTTAAATGTAGCAACTACAAACTACTTTTGAAATGTAGTCGCTACTTCGCTACTTTTAAAAATAAACTAGCTGCCAGGGCAGCTAGATTAGCTTCCTGCGGCATGTTGATGCATAACGTCCCCCCTCTCTAACTTTTACCTCATGCTGAAGTTATATTATTTGATATAATTTAATGTTCATTCGATTTCAAGACATACCACGCACGTGGCCCGGCGTTGCACGGGCACTTCGTGCCTTGAAAGTGGTGAAGAAAATTTCAAGAAACTACTCCCCGCCAAGGCGGCTCGCTAACAGGCGCTTCACGCCTTTACTTTTTTCTTATATAAAAAAATCATTCGAATTATTGAGATGCTTCGCGTTTTCAAGATGGTGAGGAAAGTTTCAGTAAGTTCAGCTCGCTTAAAAGGAAAAAAACAGACATAGATACTCAGTTTTTAATTAAGTAGATAGAGCTTTTCAACAAATGAATGTTTCAAAATATTACAAGTAGCTAGCGATAAAAATATTACGTAAGTGGTCCGCTTATGAGTTTCGTGTTTGATTTAGTTAAGCCTTCATTCAGAATTCTCATTATCATTGTTATTACTGTTTCGTAGCAACGACGTTTTGCAAAAATGGATTTCATATTTAATCATTTATTAGGCTTAATCGCTTTAAATTTGACTACTTATTAATTGATATCTTCGCTAATTAAAATCGTATAATTATATAAATTGAAACTAATGAAGCCTGAAAAATTACCTATCTATCGGTACCTGGTTCGACTTTCAGTTCATTGGCGTTCAGAAGAAAGAAGCGTGACATAGAAAGATAGTTATAAAGAAAGATAGAAAGAAAGATAGTTAGAAAGAAAGTTAGAAAGATACTCAGTTTTTAATATAAGTAGATAAATAAAAGCATGCACCGTTTGAGGGTTTTCCGAAAAAAAAATCGAAAAGTGGTTTAGATTAAAAAAAAAATAATTTTTTTGAACATGGAATATTATTAGGAATTGTCTATTTGTTAATTTTTCTGTTTCAGCTCTCTTTTTTTTTTTGCCCCAATTTGTTCTTTTAAGAATTTTTTTTACAAGTTTTACGGATATTCACCGCAAGAATGGATTCAACAGTTGAAAAATTGAAAAAATTCAACCTTCAAATTTTTAATAATTTCTTTCCCGGGAATATTTAGGCATATGAAATTTATGATGCCAAGTAAACCAATGACATCAAACAGATAGAATGTATGGCGTTAAAATGATGTATCTAAGGGGATCAGCTCATATTTTCAAAGTTCTTATTTCTCATTGCGTCAGCTGGTGTACTCGTGCGAGATTTGCACCAATTCGATTCGATTAAACCTTGTTTCTTTTTCTTACTTTTTTTAAAATTTTTTTCATTTACTTATTTATTTTTAAAAAACAAATTAAAAAGTAGTTACCAGAAGTCGCTACAAACTACGATTCTTTTGTATCGCGTTACTCACTACTCTATTTTTTTTTAAAAAGTAGTGCGCTACACTACAAACTACTAAGAAATGTAGCTACTAAGTAGTTTCGCTACTTGTAGCGCGCTACTTTCGACCACTGATTCTGACCGTCAAAGTATTTAATTCATCCGTATTCCAGTTATAAAAAAAAAAAAAAAATACTCTCCTCTTCTTAAAGTACCATCGTGAATTTAGTTAATGCTTCCTTTTAAATATCAATCTCTTTTTGAATCTTAAGAGGGTATGTATGAAATGTTTAGTTTAAGAGTAACTGAACTAAATTACTTTGTTATTTACTGCTTATTTCTAATTCAAATTAGTTATTTATATTTTATGTTATATCAATGCTCATTAGAGCAAATGTATGTGTTTTCAAAAGAAAAAAAAAGACGATAGGAATCAGCCAATCGCTAAACTGAAACGATGAACTAAAAACGTTTCGAAACCACTGAAATTAATTAAAGCAATTTTGATCGAATAAACAGAAATGCACATACTTTACCGCTTACCAAGCAATTTTATTGTATAGTGGATAATTTATAGCTTCTTATTTGTACTTCAAACTAATGTTTTATTACTGCATCCCATAAGAGCAGCTGACAGATGAACTTATTTACTCTTAAATGAACAAGTTTTGTACAATTTATTTTGCTGCGTCTTAATGTTCATTTAAAAATACATGATGTTTTAAACGGCTTAGAAGGTATTTTTCATATTATTTTTCCATTCAATCGGCACTTTGTTGGAAAAAAAAAACACTTGGACCTATTGGAAAATGTAAGAAAAATAAATGTATTGAAATTATTTTTGCACAGGATTGATTTATTTCCCCTTTTATTTTCTGCACTTATTAGAAATATTTGACATATGTTTTTTTGTTTCGTAAATACGAGTGTTTCAACCTGATAGAGCAAATGAGTTTGTTCATACAACAGAACTATTTTTAAAATTTAAATATTTCTTTCTTGACCACGGATGTTTTACTAAAATATTTTTGGTATTGTATTTCCTGTCTTACTGAGCAAAGTGAGTATTCGCTTGCGAGTTATAGTTAATGTAAAAAAGTTAATGTCGAAGTCGACGAAAAGCATTTAATGATTCATTTATTAATGAAACGTTCCAAAAGGTAGTGAGGAAAAAAAGAAATTAGTGAATATTTTGAGCTGCTAAAATATAATTTAGTACTATTAACAGTATTTTTCATAATAATGTAATGTGGTGTAAGGTTCCAAAACAGCACTGTTTGAAATGTAATTAAACTCATATTCAACAAGTATTATTATAATTTTATACACAATTTATCACATTATTCGAAGCACAAACATTGTCGTTTTCGTGCTGCATTGTTGAAAATGTTGATGAATTATTTTGAAAAATCCAAAATCCAAAAAAAGATACGTAAACATCAGTTCTTCTACATCTATTCTTTAGTGGTTTGAGCCTAAACTGTTTGTAAACCATTCCAAGTAAGAGTTTTAAGCAGATAAAAATTTAAAAAATTGTTTAAAAAAACTTGGGTATAAATGGGTTAACACAGTTTCTAAACATCTGTGCCAGTTTTAAAAAATAGCTCCAAAATAATACTTTTCATTTTTAAATTTGATATACATATTGTGTACCGTTTCGTGGCTTATGAAAACTACTTTTTGTCATTATAAAATGATAAAGTTTTTATAATTACTGTTTTAAATATTACAGTCTACTGATCTCCATTGCATTACTTATTTAGTTCATATTAGATATGTTTTGATGGGAGGCATGTTTTTAGGAGTGTTCAATGCAATTTGACAAATGCACGCGTTTAGTTCATTTCGTTTACTTATGCATTAGTTCTTCAAATTACTTACATATTTTTCCGTTTATTGATTAATTTACGTTCATTTGCCTAATAACTCACTTAGTTTTTCATATATTTATTTTCTTATTCATTAACTATTTTATAGCTTTTATTATTTTTTCTCGTGCAATTAACTTATATTTAATTTTTTTTGTTCATTCGCTTGATAAAAAAGTTTTCCATAATCAAATCGAAAATATTTTATGAAAAAAATATTTTAATTTTCTTTTTGCTCCACGGTTTTCTGAAAGAAAACTTTCTTTTTTTTTTAATTATAAAACGACTGCCAAAAATGAAAAACATGTTTTCTTACAAAATACATTATTTCTTCTTTATGTATAATATTTCGAGAAAAAATGTATAATCTGTTCGTTTTAGAATAGGTGAGTTGTTTAAACTATTTCACTTGCCCCACATTCCCCTACTAATAGTAAAAAACATTCTGCTAGAGCAATTTTTAAATAAAACTGTTTTCGTTTGGTTAAACGTTTGCATTTGGGTGAATCAATCCAGGGTAAATACAAGCGAGTCATTTGAGTAAAAAATGCTTTTCGTTTTTTATTTGTCACTGAAAAGCAAAATCAAATACATAAACAAGAAGTTCTGTCAAGAAATAAACGAGCCTACTTTCCCGTACATCGACATCGGCATTCTAGCATCTGATCATTATTCTCTTGATTATCTGGGACTAAAAATTAGGTCAAACATACCTTTTTAGCACTTAAAGCTGATTTCTAAAAGCAAAATATACCCCTCTCATCAGATGAAATAGACACATAAAAAGTAAATAAATGAATAAATAAAGTTTTGTCGCACCTTTTAAAGAATGTAACTGTTACAGTTTTTCCGTAAAAAAATTCCTCAATTGTTTTCAAAAAAAAAAATTAAAAGTACAAAGCACATCAAAACACATTTTATCAAAGAAAGAAAAAAAAAAAAAAGAAAAAAAAAACTCGTCCGTTGATAAAATGTCTCGAATTTCACTTTTAATCCGTTGCCAGTTGTTAAATATAAATAAAGAATAAAATGCCCTTGTGAATGAAACATTTTTATTACAAAAAAAATCGTCTGCCAAAAATAATAATAATAATAATAATAAATAAATAAAATAAAACAAATGAATAAATAAACAAAAAATCGTCTGCACAGTCAGTCATTTTTTTTCTGAGCCTGCATTTCCGCCATGTTTGCGGAGTCGGAGTCGGAATCAGAGTCCTCACAGAAGATTATTCAGAAAAGTACTTTACAAACATTACTTATCAAAACCATTTTCTTACTAAGTTAGTTTGAAGGAAATCCGACTTTAAGTTCAGGATCAACATTCAACTTAAATTCCCCGTAGGCGCTAATGTTACATTTTTTTTCTGAAAGCATCGCGGGACAGGTTGTTTGAACGGTTCAAAGTTGAACCAAAAATTGTTCAAATCGAAAAATCAAATATAGGAATGAGCTGTACTCGGCGAGATCTTTCCAACAAAAAAAAGTTTGTCCAAATCGGAATGTTCATTCAGAAGTTATTAGGTGGGGAAAGGTTGCTTGAACGGTTCAATGTTGAACGAAAAAAGTTCAAATTGAAAATTTAAATACGGTAATGAAGTATCCTTGCTGAGATCCTTCGAACGAAAAAAAAGTTTTATTTAAATCGGACTGTTCACTCAAAAGTTATTAGGGGTGACAGCTTGCTTGAGCGGTTCAATGTTGAACAAAAAATTGTTCAAATCGGGAATGTGAATACGGGAATGAAGCATCCTTGATAAGATCTTTCGAACAAAAAAAAGTTTGTTCAAATCGGACTGTTCACTCAAAAGTTAGCATCGCGGGACAGGTTGTTTGAACGGTTCAAAGTTGAACCAAAAATTGTTCAAATCGAAAAATCAAATATGGGAATGAGCTGTACTCGGCGAGATCTTTCCAACAAAAAAAAGTTTGTCCAAATCGGAATGTTCATTCAAAAGTTATTAGGGGGGGACAGACAGACCGACAGACCGACCGACCGACCGACGCACAAATTCCCCATCTCAATACCCTACTTTCAAATTTTTAATTTTTCGATATTTATTTTACCTTTTTATTTTTTTAACTTGGCGATATTTTTTGGACTTGGCGATATTTTTTAGATGCATTAAGCTACTTTTAATACTTTTTTAGTCTTCCTTTTGTTTTTAACGGGAAAGTAGGCTAAAAAGCAAATTATAAGTCAAAACAAAATCGTTTGCAGCTCTTTTGTTTGATTGAATGAAAAAGTATACTTCGTGTTAATTTACTTTTTTTTAGGAGTTAGTCATGTGAAACTATAGGACAAACCTACAGAATAAGGCATGCAAGACAACCTTTAAAGCATTACTCTATCTATTTGTTATTACATATGAATAGATAAACACAAAATATTTCTACTTAATAAAAGAAGCAATATAATAATTACATTTTCTTTTTCAACAAACACCGTGCATTTAAAAACAAACGTAAAACCTGTGTCACATTAGCTCTCTCGGCATTTAATTCATACAAACAGTATCCAATCTCATCTCACCGCATCATTAGATATTCAGAGACTAGAACGATTCCCCCGGTATAGTTTATGGGATATATTGATTAATGTCATATCCCTTCCTCCCTCAAATCCATGCTTCCAGGGAAGATGGAGCTGCAGAAATACTACCATAAGGATGCAGTTACAATCATAGTTGATAATGGTGTCATGCAAATATAGCCGCAGATATCCTCTTACCATTAAAAGTTAAGGCATTTCATTTCAGCATTGCTCATTTTGATGCTTACTTTAGAGGAACAGGACATGAATTATTAATGTACTATAAAGCATGATTACATTCCCCGTCGCAAGGGAATTTATTTTTCCAAAAGGTTTTAGCGCAACCATTTTTCTTAGTGTAGTTTTTTGTTACTTGTCAGTAAACATTTTAATATGTTACAAACAAAAGCGAGTCTGAAATGAATTTTAAAAAATTGCAATTGTCGAAATAAAAGCTTTCAATGTTTCCTTTTTTTTCCCAAATTATTATCTTATGTGCAATCCTTTTCGTTTTCTATTTTTTCCAATTCAATTTAAGGATTACACAGGCCAACAAAAAAAACCTTTTTGAAAATTTTTTTAATTTTAATAGCTGATCTTGATAGATTTTTATGTGCTGAATCCAAATCTGCTTGTCTTTTTTATGTATCACCCTTAGTTTCCAAGCAAAATGTATTTTATTATATAGTCTAATACCCATTTACAGTATATAGGGAAATCAATGAAACACTAGAATCGTAAAAATGGTTTGTATTTACAGTAAAATACTTGGAATAGTAATTTTATGTGATGATACAAGGTTCACTTGTCAACTGGAATTGCTTTACATTTTCTTTCCCTTTTTTCCTTGAAGCTTCTTGTGTAGCTTTTCCTGCGATAAATAGCTTGCTGAACTTCCCGGTGAAGTGACCAACAGTAATCCCCCATCATGTTGTAGCATGTGTTTCAGCAGTGCTGCCAACATCATCTTTGTTCATTAGACCTATTTTTTCATGTTATCTTAACTATGAACAAGAAGTTCTGTCAAGAACTAAACGAGCCTACTTTCCCGTACATCGACATCGGCATTCTCGCATCTGATCATTATTCTCTTGATTATCTGAGACTTAAAATTATGTCAAACATACCTTTTTAGCACTTAGAGCTGATTTCGAAAAGCAAAATATACCCCTTTCATCAGATGAAATAGACACGTAAAAAGTAATTAACGAATAAATAAAGTTTTGTCGCACCTTTTAAAGAGTGTAACTGTGACAGTTCCTCCGTAGAAAAAATCCTCCATCGTTTTCAAAAAAAAAAAATAATAATAATAATAATGATAATAATAAAATAAATAAATAAATAAATAAAAGTACAAAGAGCATCAAAACACATTTTATCAAAGAAAGAAAAAAAAAGAAAAAAAAACTCGTCCGTTAATAAAATGTCTCGAATTTCACTTTTAATCTGTTGCCAGTTGTTAAATATAAATAAAGAATAAAATGTTCTCGTGAATGAAAAATTTTTGTTACAAAAAAAACATCGTATGCCAAAAAAAAAATATAATAATAATAATAATAATAAATAAAATAAAACAAATTTATAAATAAACAAAAAATCGTCTGCACAGTCAGTAATTTTTTTTCTGAGCCTGCATTTCCGCCATGTTTGCGGAGTCGGAGTCGGAATCAGAGTCCTCACAGAAGATTACTCAGAAATGTACGTTACAAACATTATTTATCAAAACCATTTTCTTACAAAGTTAGTTTGAAGGAAATCCGACTTTAAGTTCAGGATCAACATTCAACTTAAATTCCCCGTAGACGCTAATGTTAATTTTTTTTCTGAACGGTTCAATATTGAACGAAAAATGGTTCAAATCAAAAAGCGAAATATGGGCATGTATGGGAAAGCCTCTCCGAGATCTTTCAAACAAAAAAAAGTTTATTCCATTCGGACGGTTCACTCAAAAGTTATTAGGTGGGGAAAGGTTGCTTGAACGGTTCAATGTTGAACGAAAACGTGTTCAAATTGAAAATTTAAATACGGTAATGAAGTATCCTTGCTGAGATCCATCGAACAAAAAAAGTTTATTTAAATCGGACTGTTCACTCAAAAGATATCAGGGGTGACAGCTTGATTGAGCGGTTCAATGTTGAACGAAAAATTGTTCAAATCGAAAATGTAGATACGGGAATGAAGTATCCTTGAAAAGATCTTTCGAACAAAAAAAAGTTTGTTCAAATCGGATTGTTCATTAAAAAGTTAGTATCGCGGGACCGGTTTTTTGAACGGCTCAAAGTTGAACCAAAAATTGTTCAAATCGAAAAATCAAATATGGGAATGAGCTGTACTCGCCGAGATCTTTCCAACAAAAAAAAGTTTGTCCAAATCGGAATGTTCATTCAAAAGTTATTAGGGGGGACAGACAGACCGACCGACCGACCGACACACAAATTCCCCATCTCAATACCCTACTTTCAAATTTTTAATTTTTCGATATTCATTTTACCTTTTTATTTTTTTAACTTGGCGATATTTTTTGGACTTGGCGATATTTTTTTAACTTGGCGATATTTTTTGGACTTGGCGATATTTTTTAGATGCATTAAGCTACTTTTAATACTTTTTTCGTCTTTCTTTTATTTTTAACGGGAAAGTAGGCTAAAAAGCTGTTAAATTCTAAAAATGTTTCTTTATTTCATGAATGTAACTATAAAATGTGAATAAATGGTGGGTGATACAACTTTTTAAGCATCATATTTGGATTCAGCAACCTAAACAACATAAGAATAAGGTATTTTCATTAAAAAAGTTTTTTCATCGTTGGCCTGTGTTATTGTCCTGACTTTGTGGATGACTATCCTTTGACTTCTAACAAATCTATTTTGCAACACAGTGCAGTCCCGAATATTCGGCCTAATACAGACCAAAAACTTCCCAAGTTTGAAAATGCTAGGCAATCAGAAATGTCGCGGAGCAAGTTTTCTGTTAACAGGTTTTTTTTTTCTTCTTACGAGAATGCATTTGTCGGATTCGGATTCAGCAAGGTTACATAGTGCCAAATTTTCAGACCCCATCTATATATATATATACAATCGAGCCTGCTTATTAGAATATTTTTTAAATATTAATTAGAGTGCACTAATATACCCTACAGTATTTATTTAGACCGTATTAGTCATGTTGTCATTTCAAGTTTGAAAATGCTAGGCAATCAGAAATGTCGCGGAACAGGTTTTCTGTCAACAGGTTTTTTTTTTCTTCTTACGAGAATGCATTCGTCGGATTCGGATTCAGCAAGGTTAGCTAGTGCCAAATTTTCAGACCCCATCTATATATATATACAATCGAGCCTGCTTATTAGAATATTTTTTAAATATTAATTAGAGTGCACTAATATACCCTACAGTATTTATTTAGACCGTATTAGTCATGTTGTCATTTCAAGTATTCAATACAGTTTGCAAGAACCCACGTGAGCGGAGTGGATGGGTGAAATAGTTCATTTTGTTTACTTATGCATTAATTTATCAAATTACATATATTTTTATTGATTGATTCATTTACAGAATTTAACCTATTAATGTACTTATTATTAAATCATTTGTTTTCGCGTTCATTATTTATTTCATTTCCTAATTTATTTTTTCTCACATTTTAACTAACTAGAAGAATATTCCGCCTAATATCATACATTGTCAATGTACCAAATCGCTATAATGTAATATTTTTATCTCGGACACGCGAATATTCCGCTTATTACAATATTTTTTGTGAAAAAATAGCTAATTATTCCGCCTTCAACTGTAGTTCCAGATGGTTTCTGAACTTTTTTCTTTATTCTTGGCAATAAATAAATAAAATCATGTGAAGCGCAATGTATAACAAGTAATTTTCATGTTATTAAAATGTGTGAAGCATACATTGGTCTACATATTTTTCTTCTCAGCTTATTTCGTTTTTAAATTTATAACTAAATTGAGATTGAATAATATTTGAAACTCAAAATAAATATTTGCATGCTAATCGGTAGTAATGTTTTTGTATTTCATGCAAGTGATTCACTGGAATTTATATAAAATACGCAAGTGCGTAAGAATTAAAAAAAACCGACTCATTTTTATGGGCACAATGCTTTCTCACTAGAAAGACTTTCTGTAAAATGTCCATATATATTTTCAATATTTAATGTATTGTATCTCTGGGGTTGGGGGTGAAAATTCGCAGAATTTCAGTTTTTCAGTCTTATATAGTTCCCTTGAGGCATATGAAAAATGTGAGAAAATTAAGAATATTTTATTCTGAAAAAAAAAATAATAATAAAGCATTTAGAAGCTTTTTTTTCACTGCCAAATAAAACGAAATTGGACTAAACTGTTGGCATACCAATAAAGTTTGAGCAGACGTGTGCTTTAAATACGGAGTTTAATTGATTTTGTTTAAACTTTAATAGGCAAGTTAACAGAAGTAGGTTACATTTGTAGCTACTCGTTTTTTCGGAAGACTGTTCAACTGAAAATATTTATAGCATTTTTTTTTTAAGCTCCGCAAAATTCAAATTTTAGTGGAAATGGTTGGATTTACGCAAAGCGTAGTAAAAATTTCAGCCATAAAGCATTTAGTAAGTACAAGTAATATGGCTACTTCTTCAATGTAAAATCAATGAATGTTAAATGTGTTTAAAAACTTGCATCGAGTATATTGATTATTATATAGGGTTTAGCAATCCTAATTGAACCGTTTATTTCAGAAACACATCAAGTGCACTTTTTAAAATGTTTAAAAAAAATATGCCTGGCTTGTTTTGGCTTGAAAAATAAATTTAAAAATATTATAATTAAATTTAACCATTATTTGTTCTTGCAACACAACAAGCCCCTTTTAATTTTTTCCGCGCCAAAACCTTTACTTAGGATTTTTTTTTTAATTTTAGAAAATTTTTAAAAATGCATTTGACGGGTTTCTGAAAAAAACGATTTAATTATGTGAAGACCCATAAATTATTTCTTATGTATGGCGATATGTTTTACCTTAAAGTGATATAAAGTTTGTCGAAAACTTTAAGATAATTAAAACATTAAACTTATGATGTTTTGATATGCTTACGTGGTTTGCTTCACCAAGATTCAAAGATTTTACCTTGTTTCGGAAGTCACACAACTCGTATTTTAATTCTTCACCTCACACATTGCGTTCATTAATCAAATTAAATGGTCTTGTGTCGCGATATATTCTCTAATTTTGTCACGTAATGACAACTACGCTCTAATACATCTTCAGTTCTATTCTTTAAATTGATGCATAAGCTTTTACACAGTAACAGGTAAAGCTATTTAACCCCAACGTCTACAAGTATACGCTGATTTTTATTGCTCCCTTGAAAGGCATCAATCTTTTTTTTTCCTCTTGTGTTTGAGTTTGTGACTTCAAGATTGATTAAAGGCAAAGCAATTTTGCTGGCTATCAACTTTATTTAAATCATTTAACTATTGTGGCCTTGTAACTTGGTCCGGCATCTTTTTTTTTTATTTTTAACACAAAGACATGTGCACACAAAACCGCCTGTAGTTTTATTTTAATATTTCTGCTGTTTAATTCCCGGAGCTTGTTGTCGTCATGGACTGTACATATCATTCAAAAATTAAATAAAAATTTCATTCGACACATACTTAAAAAAGATCTTCATTTAATAATATTTACATACAGAATACTTAATTTGTTTCCATAATTCAGGTTTCAAATTATCCCCAACCCCTCTACGAATTTTAGTTGTTTTGGAAATTACCTGCTAATATTTTTCTTATCTTTTATACTGCTCCGGTACGACCATTTAAACTCAAAGAAACATTGTTTTCTCTTGCTTTTACTTCTAATTCTTGCAATTGTTACAATTAAATGCCTTAATGTTTATACACAGAAGTATATAGTAAATGTATTAATGCTTAGCTGCTGAGTTATGTACTCTGCGGTTGTGTCTTAGTATCTTATTTGCATCACCAAGTGTGATTGGGACTTCTCAAAGTACTCTCAAGAATACATCTCATAAATATATTGGCAAAAATAGCTTTTCCCTAATGGTTATAACTATGTTTAACCCTTTTTAATTCGGTGGTAAATATCTTACCACCACGCTAGAACTTAAAACGCACTAGAAACGCACAAAAGTTTTACGTGCAACCTGTAATGTTCCATTGTGAGCTGCTCCATGTTTCCTGTAGTTTCATCAGATAAACTAAAAGTATTTTTGGTAAGTTACGTTGTATTTAGTTTTCCTATCACTTATTTCCTGCTTAACTAAGAAAAATGTAATTTTGAAACAACTAATTACGAATCGTTTTACAAAAATGCACATTTACTTTTGAAATCATTTGTATTTTACGTTTTTTCTTTTGGATAAGTCAGTAAAATGTCATTGCTTGAATTTTGAGGTGGTTAACCTTACCAACCACTCTTAAAAACAATAGCCATAACAATAAATTGAAAAATACTTTTTTGGTTCATACAAATTCGCTTTATTTTTCTAATTATAGGGTGAAATGCAAACTTTGGAAATGGCTTGCGCCCGTTAATGGGTTAACGCGGATTCACGTTTACACTAAATAAAGCACTGTTAAAAATTTTCCTGAAATTTTGTTGTAAAAGTTACTGGCATCCATGTTGCCAGTAACTTTTGCCGTAAAATATTTTTATTGTAAAATTTTACTAAAGAGAAAACAAGAATTTAAAATTGCAAGATACGAACGACAAGGATCGAACACAGAACCCATTTTTTTTCACTGCTTTACTATCCGCGGTGCCAGATGAGACACATCAGGAGAGCGGAAATTGGGTGTGAAGTGCATCTCAGAGTAAGTCATGTGGGGATCAATTGGCACTGCAATCGCAATTTTTTTATCGGTACAATTCACTGTAAAAAGTTTATGTACGTTTAACGCTACGTTTTACAGTAACATTCACCGTAAAAGCTTTCTGAATTTTAACAGTGAGGTTTGTATACAAGAGTTGTGTTTAACAGCTTGTTATTAAAGACAACTTCTAATGCTGATTTCTTTCTCCAAAATCGGTTGCTTCCGTTACATTATTGTTGCTAAACTAGAATAATAGTAATTATAAAGTTTCTTTTGTTTTTACGTTAACATAATAGTTTCAAGTCAGAACTTGAACAACCAGAGATTTGTTGACTTAGGGCATTCGAAACTTTTTAAATAATAAAGATTTTTTTCAGCTTTCTTCAAATCAGGTCATCTGTTTAAAAATGTTTTTCTAGCATAATTTCACCGTACATATGCATTCATTTTTTTTTTAAAGTAAAGCTTTAAAACTTGCAGTACTTAGTGTATATTAGCAGTTCACAGTTTTGTTCACAGTTTTTAGTTCACAGTTTTGTACGAATAGCTGTAACTATTCCTCTCGTATTTCTTCTCTCAAGTTTTTAATTTAAATTTTACAGGCTACTTTAGACTTTACTCAAATATTAAAGTAATAAAATTAACTTCAAGTTTTAAGTGTTGTAATGAAAAAAACATAAACTTATTTTATTTTATAATTGTTAGGGCAGCGTATAGAAACAGGCTTTATTATTTAAAAAACGAAATGTTTACATTTTATTTTGATATTAAGCTTATTATGCTTTATTTCATGCATATTTAATAATATAAGTTATAGATATTTTTTCGTCAATTATAGCACATTGTGATCCGGCCCCCTTGTCTTGTGGGCAGACAGTGATGAGGTTTCCCCGAGTTCAAATCCCGACTTAGGCATGGATGTACTTTCACTTTCTCCTGTCCTTGTCCTTCTTCTGTGTGAATGACTGTGTTGTGAATGTCCTCCTGCCCTAATAACGGGTCTTATGGCATGTGTTAAGCTAAATCGGACTTCTACCCCATTGGTGCTAGTAAAAACGGAAGCCGTACAAATTTCGTCTTAAATTGGGTAGATGTGTCTTCGGGCTCCGGTTTCCGAGTGGTTTCAGAAGCAAACATTATGATCCGTGCCCAACTAGTTATTGGTGTAAAATTGCCATCTAAACGGAAAAATTTCGTTTCTTATAAAATAATTATGATTGGCTGCAATAAGAAGTCCTGTGAAAAATTTAAGGCAGTTCGTATATTAAGTGATTAATATATTGATCAACTAATCATCACTTTTAACTGCACTTTTATTTACATAGAAGATGCTCTTTAATTTAATTTTAATGAAGTTTTAAATAAACTTATATTCATTTTCAAGTGTTCAATTTTTATTGATAACTTAATACCAAAACATTTTGGCAAATTTTGTTCTTCTATTGCACATTTTAATAGCACTGAAAGCACACTACAAAAACACAAATTCACAACAAAACCGCCTGCTCTCAAGTTTGCAATAACTAAAATTACAAGGAAAACAAGAGCACGCGAAATACCAATACGTTTCTTAAATTTCGTTATAAGCGCAACACGTTGCATTCTTTACAATAACCAAAGAAACATGCAAGTTGTGATATAAAAGTGCTTAACATGTTATTCAAAATTTAAAAAAAGAGAACAAAAAAAAAGTTGCACTTAGCTAGTAGGAGCACATTCAGATACGTAACATTCAAATAGTAACGTATAGTTCAAGCAGAGTGAAATACAAAGTGCTATAAAATATCCACAATGGTAACGGTATTTTAACATGCTGCTAAATGTGTAATGCACATGCACGGCAGTAAATGTCCATGTCAATTTCCGAATGCTTAGCATAAGCTAGGATTTACTCAAATCAATTAGGTTTTGTGACTATACTATGAAATTTAAACGGTAAAACGTTTATGTCCCATTAGAAACTTACCGTGCATTACGCATTGTACTATGTAAACATTTTTTAATTTAAATCGAGACTGAAATCATTCATTTTAATCTAACGTATTAATGATGTTACTCATAAAATTTGATATGTGATGACGTACAACATTGTGGCTTCATGAATTTATATGCATCGAAAGCGTAGCGTATCCTTCAATAATTTAAATAATAATAAATATTAATATGGCGCTAGTATTAAATCACTGCAAAAAAAACAGAATATCAAATAATATAGAATATCAAACATTTGCAGTTTAAATAGATCTTACACAAGATTTCAGGCTGCACAGCAGCCAACTATAAATAATAAAACTTTTCTATTGTTTGGTTTGAATGCATATTTAAGCATGTTTTATATTATTACTTAAAATTATTGTTGTTAAAAATACTATACGTAGTGCCAAAGCGATTAATTTTTCTCTTAAAAATGTGATGATGAAAACATTTTAGTGCAATTGCCTGATCTGAGGGACAATCAAAATAATCAAAGAAGCATGAATCATTTGATGTTAAAGATTACATTAACTTTAAAGGGACAAAAGGAGGCTTTTGTTACAACAGTCAATAAATAAAAAGTATAAGCAATGTGTATCAGTTAACCATTTCATATCTCTCATACATTACAAAAAATAAACTATTATTTTTACAGTATAATACTGGCAGCTGAGGTTCCAGTTTAAAACTGTAAAAGAACAGTAATTAATAGTAAAACTAGCTATCTCAGTTTACTACTGTAAAATTAGAAATTTTACAGTTTATTGTAGGAAAAGAGAGCGAGGTTTGAGAAGTATTATTTCTAACATGCGCACTGAACCATACACAAACACTCTTTTGAGTTATTAAAAACGTATGCTCTTTCATAAGCAAGCAAGATCGTAGCGCAGGAACTATAGAACATTTTTTACTCGTATGCAACAACTTATATTGTAATACAAGTTATGACATCTCAAGTTAAATGACATCTCAATGCAAGCACGGTACCGCTAAGTGCAACATTTTTGATACAATATTTCTCACACGAGGAAGTTTTATAAATAAGCAATTAATTTTCACTTTATAATAAAGCATTCGTTTTCTTTCACAACCGTAATGACACCGTCTATTTAGAGATGGGTAATAACTATTTTGTCAAAATATATCATAAATAAAAATTATTGAGAAAACTCTTCTTTGTAAATACCATTGATTCTCCAAAACTATCCATATAGCCGGATGAGAAAGATTCCCGAACTTCTAAAACTGTTATTATCCGCAACATTGCAAAACTCCATAAAAGAATATCTGGCAATGGGATTAAGAATAAAGATATACAATCCATGAAAAAGGAAATAGCGATTGAAAAAAAACAATTTTTATATATCGATCAATAGTTGTCCGTATTACTTTAGTATGAAACTTTCAACAGCAATTTATTGCTAATATTTTACCTATAATTGGTATAAGTAGGTACTTGTGCTCGTACATTATTTTTATATAAATATCAGAAAATTATCATATTTCAGATTTTTAAAATGAGATTTCAGTATGAACTCAATATTGAATTAATTTCAAATTGATATTATTTAAAAGCAATACTTCCACGCCTGCTGCAAACACAGCAGGTGAAAGCGTTATTTGCATAAAGGCACAATTAACGTGGCATTTACTTACATGTTTCTGATTAACAAGAAGTGCTTTTCTGGGAGAGGTGGTGGGAAAGGGGGAGGAGTGGGGGTCTCAAAAGGAAAATAGGGAGCAAAAAACTAAAAATTTTGATAAACTTCCTCAAACTAAAGCTTCTAGTTAAATTATAATAACTAATGTGCCTTATTTTAAGAATAAACGCTTATTTTCTTGGGGAAGGGAAGAAAAACGCCTATTTTCAAAGAGCTACAGCGAGTTTACTATTTACACTACAAAAAAGTTGTAAAGAATGAAGTTGTAGGAAACTTAATTTTCTTTAACTTTTGTTTTTAACAATTTTTGCTAACTTTTACCACTTCTGAGATATATAGCAAAAACCACAAAAAGTAATAAATTTTTGTGGTTTTTCGCCCCCCCCCCCCAAAAAAAGTTTTCCCGGGGTCTTTCGTGTTGAATAACTTGGTTTTTTCTTGTTGGCACCAATATGTACAAGTTTAAAAAAAAAGTCTTCTAGCCCATTTTTTGCAAAGTAAAAAATTTATCTATTGACTGGACTATTAATAAATATCAACAACTAGTGCAGTGACAACGACTTGTGATTTTACTTTTCCTATGCGCATTTTACTTTTCAATTTGAGATCAACTCACTGAATAAAAACAGGAAAGGAAAAAAAAAAAGTGAAAGACAGAAAAGAAATGGAAATTAAAATGTGCTGAAAGAAAAAAGAAAGATGCGCAAATGTGCTTGCATACTACAAAAAATTACTTAAAAAAGAAAAACGCTACAATGCTTTCGTTTAGTTTTTTTTTCATATGTTTTTTATTATTGTTATTATTATTATTCATATAGTTTTTTTGGAACATTAAATTCGTGTCACGTTTCAATATGTGTAGTAAATGTCTTCTGTTCGGTTTTCCTAATTATTAATAAACAGATTATTCTTTTTTTTTTTAATGAGCAACCAATCATAATACTCGTTTCGCTAGAAATCACTCGAAGAGATATATTCTGCTGTGGTAATGTAAAGGGAAATATCTATAGAAATGAGTTTATGAGACATTTGAAGATACGAGTTATGTATTCCATAATTATAATAGGAAGATGTGATTTAGCTTTTTCTGTGTTTTTCTGGTGTAAACCAAGTAAGCAAGCTTATACAATAAAGCTAAAGTACATCAGATAAGATAAATTCAAACAGAAAAAAAGAAAATTTTGCATGCACTGACGTTTACACTTCCCACAGTGTGTCTGATTAATAAAAACGCTAAAAACTTTTAAATATCATTTGAACAGCAGATGTTTGCAATTCAAATGCTGTCCAGTTTTCAGAAAAACAAGTACATAGCTCACAACCAATCAGAAAACCACAAAACAATTGCTCTTCTTTCCTCTGTTAGAGATCATCTACCACGTAGTTTTTAAATTCCTTCGCAATTAGGAAGTTCATTCAACCATTAACTGTTAACGCTACAATAAAACGGTTTCAGCTCTTCATTTCACATTCAGGAAAATATAGCTTAGACATAGGAAAACTTAAATGTTCTTTCAATCTAAAGTTTGCGAGTTCTATTGATTACTTGTTAACGAAGTTAAAACTTTGGCTAATTTCGTAGATTTGGAAATTAGGACTGGATGTAATTTTATTCTAATGCTATAAGAGCCCAAAGCAATGTTGTTAAGTCCCAGATGCAAATTCCTTGGATGGATTCCTAGAATTCAATCGTCAATTTGTAGAAATGCTAATGACACAGGATTTTACCCTGCATTTGAAATTAAGAGAATATGTTAATATAAATACACATTGAGGTTGATTTGTTACGTGGTTGGGTGTTCATCAGAGAGGAAAACGTTCGAATGTGTGTAACCTCCGATTGGCCTAACTGTAGCAAATAACTGGTGACCCCATGTTTATAGGTGCCATGGTTAAGGTTAATCAGAAAGAAGTACTATTTAACTGGATGTGATATAAAAACAATTTATAACATTTTACACGTTTTTGGTATAAAACTCGAGAAAAAATAGTTATTTATAGCAATTTAAGATACAATTTTCCTATTTTAAACTGCATCACTGACATTTTAACTGTTCTTTTCATGAGTTTAGTGTCCAAAGGAAGAAACGTTCCCAAACTACTGTAGTATAATAAATTATCCGAAGTTGGGAAATAATAATAATTCGTTATGTTTAAAATAAATTATACACTTCGTTTTTATGGTTTATAATGATAACGTTGAACTACGTCAAAAAATGAATTTAAAATAAATGATTTCAATAAAATTAGTATAATTTTAATGTATCAAAATTAAATTTCAATCTCTTCCTTTCTACTTCACAGTGTCACGAGATTTCTATTATTAATGATACTGTAGAGAATACTACAATGTAGGAAGAACAATTTCACTAACTTCAAAAAAAGAACTTCCAAGCAGTAACTTCGGAAATACTGCAACTAGTTGAGTTCAATTTTGTTACTTTTTTCTCTACATAATAAAGAAAAAAGCTAATGAAAAATATATGAAAGGCTATCTGTGGCACAAGCCAGTACATTTAATAGCACTTACAGTCTTGAAGGTTGGTAAAAAATTACTTCGATCCTTGGGGTTCACACATTTGAAGAGTTATTATTATTATTTTGTTATTTTTATTATCATCGATTTGCATCCGTTTCTCCTCACTAAGTCTATTTCATTCAAAATAGCTTTTTTAATGCATGATATTAGGTTTGTTTCAAAGTTCTTAATTATTTAAAATAGTATATGTAATTTTGAAAATGGCATTTCAAGCATTTAAATTTATGTATTTATATACACGCACATAAATTATGATTTTAAGTATTTCAAGTTGCAATATCTTATGATATCATAGTCGTGCATAGTATATTAATTTTAGGAATAGTATTGAATTCAAACTTGTTTAATACCACTGGGTTATATAGTCGCTACAGTTCATTTGCATTTATTACCTGCCAATTCATTACCCAACCACTAACTCAATCATGTATAACAATAATGTCAAATACCCCAGCCAACCTAATCCGAACAGGAAGATAATGAATCCTCACTTTCATCAATCATTGCAAATATTTGACCTCGCTGTATTTTCTTACAGCATGTAATTAGTCGCCACATACGTCGAAGGGAAATCATCACTTCCCTTTGCTACCTGTTTGCATCTAAAACTGGACTATATATGTATAAATAGAGCTAGTTAACAAAACTCATTGGGATCCATTAGAGATTCAATAAGCATGCCTTCAACTATGTGTAAAATCATTAGCTATAAAGTTGATATGTGATAGGATTTTTAGAAAATCTATACTGATGGTGAATTTAGTGATAAAGTGGGTCATAGGGTGAATTTACATTACAAACTGAAGAATCTTTAATGAATTTACTATAAACAAATCTTGTAAGCAAAATACCACAACGTTATTAAAACTTAAAATGTAATTGACTAAGATGGGCCTAATTATTTGCAAATGCTATGTATTTTGGATATAGTATTTGTACATTAATAATTTCCAATCACACTAACTTAAATAAGTCTCTAACTTAGTTGTATCACTTCACTTACCGATTTTTATTAAAACAAATTTATGTAATGATCAGGCTTGTCTACAAGATTTACTTGGGTTTTATGTACTTTAAGTTCATAAAACACCAATTTCTCCATATTTTATGAACTTTTTAAATTTTACATTTAAGTTACTCTTTATTTGCAAATTCCGTCATTTTTATTTTCATATTTCGTTTAACATTAACTTTTCTATGTTTTCAAAAACTATAAATCATGCAATGCAACTGAGCTCTAACCATAAGACTTCTTCAAACTTTGTGTGAATACGTGATAAACGAGGAAATTATTTATACACAGTATTAAGCATGCATCAAAATTCTTTAAATCTTTAAACATACATATTGTAATTTTTTTATGATAATCCAAACGTGCGTTTATTGTCTTATGCAAACATTACTATTATCAAAAATGCTAAAACGCATATTTTATTAGCACTAGGGATGCACCGATAAGCAAATTGGCCGATTACAGATTACAGATTAATCGGTTGTTGATAATCCTTAATGATCAGGATTATTGTTTTTAATAGCACCACTTTCATCATCACTGGATTTTTTCCCTCCTTTCTTTTACAATTCAGATTTCAGAAATAGTTTCTTTTTTTTATTTCTGAGAAAAAATTTCTTTTCCCATTTTTCGAATTTTCCCAAAATGATTACGAAATTTAATCAAATTTCTTTGAACCAATTTTCATATTTTTGTAAATAAAACTACAGAAACACACTAGTCAACTAGTCATAAAAAATACTAGGAAAAAATAGGGGAAGCTGTTGTGAACACTAATTTAGGGATGTTTTCAATTTAAATTTATTTTTCAATTATAATTAGTCATTCAGTTAAAGAATTTTATTCTTTGAAAAAATTAGAGGTGAATTCAAAGCATTAAGCTGAACAAAAAATTACCGACACATAAAAAATGTTGCAACATTGTCTACATGTTTATGTTTATTCAAAACAGGCATATTAAATTTTAAATCATTTATATCAACAGAAATGATTTTTTTTTTTGTATTTCATTGTTTGAATTATTTGTTTCTTTTTCTCTCACTACACTGCTACATGCTATACTTGCATTTGCAGAAAATTATTTTTTGTGTGTTCATAAATTTATCTATCGTAGTTTCTTGCTCAGGCATACTTGAAGTAATTTTATTTAAAACATCTTTTCCGCCCATTCATCAGCAAAATTAACTGACTATAAATGAAATGAAATATTCATATTTTTGCATTCCAACTGAAAGGTTAAGAAATTTACCGAGAGTTATCTTTTAACATTCCAATCAGTTGTGCGCATTGTAAGAACTATTTGTGTTATTTTTACTCTATACACTTTCATACTGCATGCTACAGTAAAATTGCAGAAAATTACATTTATTTACACTTAATAAAAATATTTATCGCAGTTTCTTGGTGAATGTATACTTTGAAAAGTAATATTTAAATATTATTTTTCTCGCCGTGTAATCGGCAAGATTTTGCCGATTATAATAATCGACAAATGGGCCGATTAATCAGTGCATCCCTAATTAGCACCTTCCAACTTTTGCTACAAAAATGTTGATCTTAATAAGACACTTTTATATGACTTTCTTAAATCTGTTAGTTCTGTTAGTGATCCCCTAACGCCTTCATCATACGTTTTCTTTTCTCTCCTTATTTTCGCCTAACAAAAACTTATCGGTACTTTTGCAAAAAAAATTTGGTACCAAAGAATATAGAAATGCAGTCGAAACAATTAACTTAAAAACAATTTTTATTTTAAGAAGTTATGTAAAAAATGTAATTAAATTTGTAATTTTTATTAGTAGTAGGGTACATATGAGGAACACGTTCTTCATAATCGTAGATAGATCGAATTTAACTGCGGATCCATAATTTATGATGTCTAGGCTCTGATGGGAACGTACAAAATTAGATGTCTGAAACACGACAAAGAGCTAGAAAATGTCCATAACTTACATAATGTATAAGCATTTTCGTCTAGATTCAGAAATAATTCTTTTTCTACATTTGCATTTTTCGGTATCATGAGACACATAGTAGCATAAAGAAAGACATTTATTCACATTTTGTGCCATTGAAGTTGTAATAAATGCATCCATCAAGAAACTGAATAGCAAATTATGTGGTGAGAAATTTGAGCAGTAAAAGCATGGTTTACATAAATAATGTTACCTTGGTAAGTTCCCCTTCAGTGTGTCTCACGTTTTGACAGAGCAAAGTTAACGTAATATAGATAAATATATATTCCTGCGTTTTCAAAAAATACTTAAGTTTCACTATTAACTGAAAACACCACCAAAAATGCAGATTTTGAGTTTTAAATTTAGTTGGAAGTTTCAGTACTTATAGAAAAAGATAACACAGAAACTCTAGTTACAAGTGTGTTTAGATTGGTATTTACGATATTATAATGAGCATTGTATAACAATTCTTGATTTAGGAACGTGTTCAGCGCGTACCTTTTTCGTTTAAAATTAAAAAGTTTTTGACTGACACTGGAATTTTGAAACCCAAGGAAAGTTTTATTAGTGTAGTTGTTCTCGAAAAATTAAAGAAAGGCGGTGTTATTTCTTAGACTGGTTGCAACACTCACAGCCTTAACTGGAGAAAACACATTTTTTACTTTCCAATGCTAAGTAAAGAAAATATAGTCTTTTAAAAAACTCTGACCCCCCCCCCCTCAGTTTACTTTTTTTGTTCATTTATCCAAATATTTAAAAACATTTCCACAGAGAAAATGAGCTCAAGACTTATTCTAAATTTAAAATTTTCCTGGCACAATGCGTTGTCATGCCATTCATGACATTTATGCTTTAAACATTTTTTCATAGTGCTAAAAACCAATGACGCATCCCAATCATACAGACAGATAATTCTGTTATAACCTTTCTTAGAGACTGGCAAAAAGAAACGCTATAGATAGACATTACCATGGTGTAACCTTACACGAGACATATCGGTTAAGTTACTCCATAACAGTGGATGCAGCACTGCTGCCACCGTTTTTATGGAATATGGTTATACTTTTTTCTTTTTTCTCTTTTTTTTTTTTTAACAGTGTTTTAATGAAATCGTGTGTGTTTTGAATCGACTATGTTTTGAAACAACTAAAATGTTCTGAAGAAAAGGATTCCCGAGAAAAAATACATACATTGCTAAAAAACACCACTGTTAATACTTAAATATAAGAAATTGGGTTTCCCAAAGCATCGGAATTCGCTTTCATGTTAGGCTTTCCGCTTTGTATAAATTGTGGGAAACATCGCTTGGTGAATTAATCAATCATTAACCTTAAGTCATAAAAACTTGCAGTTTTTAATCTCTACCTCAACCATCTTTAATGTAACTAATTAGTGTCACCCAAAGACATTAAGTTACCTAATTATAAAGTATTTAATAGCGAAGCAATTCCCTTTAATGTTCGGTGAAAGGGTCAGTAGGAATTTGAATTGGGCGATTTTTTCACATGAATTTTAAACCTTATAGTTAAATAAATTAAAGATTTATGACTCATTTTTTATTTTCCTTAACTTCTCTTGCAATTTTATGCTTACAGACATATGTTTAAGTAAGTTTAAGAGCATAAAATCATCTTTCAATCTCCTCTTGATTTTTACAGTTGCTATTTATTTCAATGTTTTATTGCCCTGTCCTCGGTGTCGGACAGATATTGGGATAAAGGAGTCCGAGTCGAAAGTTCAAGGTTTTAAAACTCAAAGCGTCAGAGTTGGTTATTTTCCCTCTGAGTCCGTAACTCAGATATTCCAAACAAAAATCTTTTGCAATCTACGCCTAAAAGATAGATAAATCTATGTCGCTGAGAGATAAAAGCAACAGGCTGCTTAAAAGAACATTAAATGACTTTCTGTTAAACTGCACGGATTTACTATATTTATAATTCTCAACTGGATAATCTAACGAATTTAAAACTTTTCTACCCTTCTTTTTTTCAGGAAAGCAAAATGTTATAAAAATTCTCACTACATTAAAAGTTTTTGTGAGTTCTTTTCAAAAATAATAATAATAATAATAATAATAATAATGCGAGGTATTTTCCTTTATTAGCTTAATCAGATCTTGATTTTGAACTAATTTAACATATTGTAATTTAAAAAAACCTTATTCCCCTGTAATTTTTCTTGATAAAATGCTTTAATGGTAGGCTTGTTAAACTAGCAATCCTTTCGCCCAAATTTTAACGTTCCAATCAGAAAAGAACTAGTTTGCTAAACAACTTTAACGAAATTGAATTTCAATACGGTAAAGAAAACAGAAAAAGTAAGCAATAAAAAGCATACATAAAATAATAACGTTTCCCACATTCAACTTCCTAAGTTTTTAAGGTGAGGGTAAAAAATAAACAAATGAGCCGCGAGTAAAATTCATAACACTTCGTTTTTTTCCCTAGTCGAATCCCATAAAAGATTTTCTCAAGCCTTCCGGAAAAAGCATTAATAAATCTTTCCATACTAAGGCATCATAAATTCCACTATAACACAGTTGATGCATAGTCTAAAAGCTTACTTGAGAGAAGAAGAAAAAACAATGTAGATGTAGGAAGCGATCATGTGATTTATAGTCAGAATTGGTGCGTTGGACCATAATCCAAAACGATTGAAACTCAATGGGTGATGAAATGTTTTAGATCTCAAGCGATTTGCTAGAGAGCTCTTTGTTTTCCTGGCTGGAAAATAAATTTATTTCTTAAAATCTTTAAATACAAATTTGCACATTTATTTTTTTCATTTTTAGTGCTCACGATTGTATTGTTTTGATTTTCGTTCTATACGGTTATATTTTGGTGTCAATTTATCTCTTTAAAAAAAAGAGATATCTTTAAAAAAAAAGAAAGAAAAGGACAGAATGATGAAATATGCGTAGTAGAAGTTGTTTTAAAGGAATTTAGTTTCCTACTTTTTTATTTGGATGAATTTTAATTGAGAGTATGCTTTTTACATACAATGAAAATTTTGTGCGGCAAAACAATGAAACTTTTTTTTATAAGTGTTTTAAAAAATCTAGAAAATTTTCATTAAAATGCAACTCCATTTTAAAATTTTCGGTGCATTTATTTATTTTCTGTGATCATATCAGTTTATACTGCAAAGAATATTTATATGAAGAATCATGGCGTTAAATAATGAATATATTACAGTGGCTACTAATCAAAGGCAGCACATGTATACCTGAAATTTAAATCTCGTAGTCAAATTGTGTTTGCATTATGCATGTTACATTCAATTGCAAATATTTGACGTTGCTTCAACTGCCATATTACGCTGCACGTTAAAACTAATTTCACTCAAAAAATATTTATAACTTCTGAAAAGAAGGGTGGAGGATTTTTCAGATTATCGAATAATCAGTTTTGTTGTTCAGAAATTTACATTAATACCTGGAATCAACCTGTAATGTTGACATTCTGAAAATTTCTTGAATCATTATTGCCCTTTCTGTAAAAAGTTATTGAACTTTCCCTTCCTATTTTACAAAATTTGTTTCGTAACTTGAGTTTTCCTACTAGAATACTTTTTTTCGCACACTGCCATGAAAAGCATTCTTCTTGATTGATTTTGTTTAATTGCAATAAACATTCGAGCCTCACTCCTTTGCCTAGTACGTTTCATTATTTTATTTTTAGACTCACATTACTATTAAATGTATTCGCATTCTAAAGTGCATCTAATGAAGTAAATGTTTGATTTATGATTGATTAGTTGTATCTGTACGCGTGTTATAAAGGTAAAAAATCAGGTCACGTACTTTGAATGTGCTTTAAAATCATTCAAAACAACCACTATAAAATAAAATACTTTTAAGAAATTAATATCAGAAAGAAGAAACAACAAAGAATTTAAAAGACGAAGCCAAGGCAACACAATAAAACGGTAATAACTTGAATGAAAAAGAGAAATTCGACCACTGTACTTCAAACGCTTGAAAATTTTCTTCTGTTTGAGATAGAGGCATCAGTTCTCGACTGTAAGTCAAGATAAATCTGGGGTTAAAAATATCGCTCCATCCAATGATGTAAAAAGGAAATATGTGAAACAAGTACAGTGAATTCTAACTTATGCGCAGGCGCAAGGGACCAACAGAAAAAGGCGCATAAGTGAGAGAGACGTATAAGTGAACAAACCTATATAAGGATTAAAACGCAACATAGTTTCTAATGAGAGAATGAATAAGAATATTTCCATAGAAAAGGGACATATTACTACGGTTTAGCAATTACTGGGACGTAACTACAATGACAAAGAGAAAACAAAAATTGTAGCATACCTAATTACAAATTGTTCTCTCTAGAACGATGCATAACAGATAATTGTCCCTCTCCCAATTCTAGTTCATGCGAAAAAAATGCCTTCTGTAAGTAATAAAGGCGAAAGATTAAAGAGGAAAACGAAGAAAAATGCTTATTTTTAAAGAAAATATATTTTTTTTTTTACATTTTAGGAAAAATTCGGCGCATAAGTGAAATATTTATGTTTAGAGCGACGCATAAACGAATACTATCATTATTTCGCTATGAAATGTACTGGGACCATTTAAAATCGTCGTATAAGTGAAAAAGGCCCATTGAGGCGGCGTATAAGTGAGAATTCACTGTAGTTTAATTTTTATTGATAATTTCAGTAAGGAAAGTAGCACCTGAAATCAAGCAAAACCTTGAAAAAAGTAAGTTTGAAACCCAACTAACTCAAGTTGTACTAAAGACAGTGAATTAGAACAATTTGCATCTAACGCAGAAAACTTTTATCTTTCTAACGACACATAACATTAATATGTGCAAGTAATTTAACCACAATATTTGGAGATTTATGTGAAAATTGCATTGAATTGGAATCAAAAAGGAATTGCCCAACGATTTTTTTCAAACCGATGCCCAAACCTTTCCGGTTCGAAAAGGAACAAACGCTGAAATGTTTAGCTAATCCACCAGTAGTTCTTGCGTTTCGCGCGGTCAAACACATAAACGCTTTTTGAGACTTAATTATATATTATGTAGTGATATTTTTCACAGGTACCCAGGTAGCACAAATAACCTTTAAATGTTTTATAAACGTTTTTAAGCGGTTGTTACAACGTTAATAACCATTTTACAACTTTTAAAAAAAGAAGTGTGCTACTTGGGGTATGTATTACTATTGCAAGCTGTTATGGAATACATAATTTTTAATAGATAAGTATGAATGGGGAGCGTATCAAAAACTGTTAGCGGGTTGGAAAGTAGAGTAATTATAGCTTCTTAAAAATCGTATTGACTAATATCACAAGATTCGTTTATGCAACATTAGAAACTCATGTTATGTATTCGAATACCTGAAAGAGTTTTAGAACGTTTTGCGATTTAAGAGCAAGCATAGGCAGAAAAAACAACACTGTAGTTTTGAAATATTAACTATCAAATTAATGCTAACATTTTTGTTCAAGTGACATGCGGTAATTCTAGCTTATATAGCTGAAAGCAGGGTATAATAAAATGTTCTTTATTTTCGATCCGCAATTTTACATTTATACTAATATAAATAATGCGTGCATGTATTTTTGCATTTTCATCTTGTAAACTATTCATCTTGTTTAATATGCTTTATAGAACATTTTTGTTCTTGAAAAAGATTAAAATGTAAGTTTCTAATATCCTTTTATTGCAGATTACAATACAGAGCGAAATGGCATCTCATGGAAAACCGAGCAGATTTAGCCAAATGTAGCTCATTTTATGCACAAATATTGAACTTTACTGTACAAAGAAAATGAGCTTGATTAAAATATGAACAAAAATCCTTGAAGTAAAAAAAACGATAAAAAAAACTTGTGTGATAAATGCGCTATAGCCATCGATGAGAAAAAAATAAAATTATGTTAGTTTTTAAAATATATCTCTGTTTGTATTAAAATGGGCCGAAACAAATTAAGTATTGAGCTTTTGTATATGAGTAGCTTTTGTCGGATGTCTGTGCATCCATAAACTCACAATCTTTTGCATTGAAAAAGGCCTTCCTTGTAACGCCGAAACACGTGTCTGCAGTTTCCCTGCTTATTTGTGCCTAAAGAAAGTTGTAATTTTCTCTACATATATAAATTAAGTAGTGGTTCAACCCAGGTTTTAACCATTGAAAAAACGGTTTTCATCGTCCTGATGAAAATAAATTTTGCCCATGAAGTTTAAAATTAACTCTGATTAGGGTTTAATAAATTAAAAAAAAAAAAAAAAAAAAAATATATATATATATATATATATATATATATATATATATATATATATATATATACACACTGCTCGACATTGAAAATGCAACACCAAGAAGGAGTGGTCAGAAATTGATGAAATTTGGTAAGAAGCCAGAGACAGCATGGAACAATAAGTGATATTTATTTCAAAATAAATAAGCAAAATTTAGAGCGAGGACGGCGTCGGCTCAGTAAGAAGTAGGACCACCTCGGACAGCGATGCACGAAGAAACACGTCTAGGCATGGAGTCAATAAGCCTGCGGATGGTGTCCTGAGGGATTGCACTCCATTCCCTTTCAACCATTTGCCACAGTTCGTCCTCTGAACGAGGCAGTGGCAGGTTCTGCAAACGGCGTCCAATCACGTCCCACACATGTTCGATTGGTGACAAGTCAGGAGAGTATGGTGGCCAGGAAAGCATCTGTACACCTCGTAGAGCATGTTGGCTGATTTGAGCACTGTGAGACCGGGCGTTATCCTGTTGAAAAATTGCATTTGGTAGACCCTGAAGGTAGGGGATTGCCACCGGCCGCAGTACATTATCTACATATCGTTGGGCCGTCATAGTGCCCCGAATACGAACTAGAGGTGATACGGAATTGTATGCAATAGCGCCCCAAACCATTATGTCACGTTGTCGCGCTGTGGGGCGTTCCACAGTTACTGCCGGATTCGATCTTTCTCCACGTCGACGCCACACACGTATGCGATGACTATCGCTGGACAAACAGAAGCGGGATTCATCTAATAACACTACGGTTTGCCATTCTGCCATCCACGTCGCTCTGGTCCGGCACCATTCCAAACGTTGGAGTCTGTGCTGTGAGGTCAGAGGCAGTCTTCTTAGCGGGCGCCGTGTTTGCAGGCCACGTGCAACCAGTCGACGGGAAATGGTTCTGGTCGACACAGGAACATCCAGGGTACCTTGCACGTGCTGCAGAATCGACGTACAAGTGACTTGCGGGTCCGCCACAGCTTGTCGGTGAATCCGTCGATCCAAGCGGTCTGACTTCACTCTGGCTGCACCTGCACCCCTCAATGTGGCTACATTTCCTCTTTCCAACCGTCTCCGACACAGCCGATGCACAGTGCTTGCATCCATGTGGGTATCAGCTGCAATTTGACGTATAGACCAACCTCCCCTTCTCAGTCCGATCACCATACCCCTTGTAAAGTCGTCTATATGCTGGAAGTGTCTTCGTTGAGGACGGCGTGGCATTTCCTCCTATCACACGTCTCCTTCTTGGTGTTGCATTTTCAATGTCGAGCAGTGTATATATATATATATATATATATATATATATATATATATATATATATATATATATATATATATATATATATATATATATATATATATATATATATATATATATCAGGCTTGGAGTAATCGTAATTTAGCCTTGTAATCATGTAATCCAGACTTGCTGAAAGTGAACGCTTCTAAGTTGCGTTCTCTAAAACATAAGAATTCGATAGCGGCCCCCGGGAAAAATCACTCAGGGAAGGAGCGTGTTCTTTGTCTCGGGGGGTCGCGGTTCAATGCAAGCTGCAGAAAGACAGCAAGTTGTTTCGTGCTCGTCTAGAGGGTCATAAAGCGAGCTCTAACGTAAGTGTTTTGCAACCGTAGGCACTATGACAAGATCGTCTTTCCTGATTTTTAGGATGGGTCATCAATTTTCCCTTTCATCAGCTGTCAATGATAGCTACAAACAAAGCTGCCCTACCCTGCCCTTCCTCGGACGAGGACAGTAGTATCAAATTACTAACACATACTTTTCGGCTTAACAGGACTCAAAACAGTTGCATGGTTTTTGATTTTTTTCCTTTTTTCGTTTATTAGTAAAAGAGGAGGACATTTTTCAAAAGAAGAGGGAATTTGCAACTGTGTCTTAGTTATCCAATATACAGGGTGTCCACTCCTATCGTGGCCCAATAGCTAATTTCTAAACCGTTAGAGATAAGCATATAGTTTATTTAGGAAAAAAATCTCTAAATTACGAAAGAAATCTGGGCTACGAAATGTTTTTCAAAAAAATCAAATTTTGAAAGAGTTACGAAATTTAAATTTTTATACAGCCCATCAGTCTTATCAATCATGTTTAGTAAAACATTCTTGACACTGTAACGTTTAAAACTAAAAAAAAAATCACTGTTCTATGACAAAAATTGACCGAGTTATGACGTTTTGAAAAATCAAGATTTTGAAGGATTTCGCATACGGTCCCTTAAGTGATCTCTCGATGACGTCATGAGATGACGTCATGAAATAATGCAAAATCTTGATTTTTCCAAACGTAATAACTCGGTCAATTTTTGTCGTAGAACAGTGATTTTTTTTAAGTTTTAAACGTTACAGTGTCAAGAATGTTTTACTAAATATGATTAATAGGACTGGGGGGCTGTATAAAAATTAAAATTTCGTAACTCTTTCAAAATTTGATTTTTTTTTTGAAAAACATTTCGTAGCTCAAATTCCTTTCGTAATTTAGAGATTTTTTCCAAAATAAACTATATGCCTATCTCTAACGGTTTAGAAATTAGCTATTAGGCCACGATAGGAGTGGACACCCTGTATATTTGCAATTCAGCACTCTCATTTGCGATCTGGTGACTTTTTTAAAAAATATTTTCACATATAATTTACTCCTAAGTTTATGCTTTAAACTTTAATGCTGATAATTTTTTTAATCATTAATCATGTAAAAGAAAAAATGGTGTATTTACAGATTTTTAAAACATTGCTCGTGAGCAAAATTAAACGCCTTTGATTTACTTTTAAGTATTTATTGAAATTATTCAAAGCACAAAAGGATAATTTACTTATGTATTAATGTTTATTATTTTAATTTCATGTTTTTAGTGCCAATAATAGAATTTCAGTATACCTTAAAAACTGTGACATAAAATACTATTATAAAATGGTTTCACACACACGCAAAATAAATAAATAAATAAATCCTCAAGTTAAGATTACACATTAGTTACAATCATCTCTATAATATTGGTGGTTCAAAAATCATAATTCTTCAGCTATGACACTGCTGTCACGAATGAGCATTATATATGTTATATACATTATATATATACTGCTCCGCGATGAAAAACACATTTTATGATTTGCACAACTTATCAATCTTACGCTCATTGAAACAAAAATTTTATCCATGCATTCAGGGACGCCCCGAACTAAAATTTTTGGGAAGAGGGAAAATAATCAATTTGCCGAATGAAGTTCCGATTTTTTTAATGAAAACCGAATGATATTATTTTACCGAATGATATAATACAAGCACGCACACATGTCTTACATGCATATCATTTAGTGAGAAAAAACATTAGGCATTTTTTTTTTAATTCTAAAAACTAAAAAGAACAAATAATCTCAATATTGCCTTTAAATTGCCGAATCGTCAGCAAAATGTGTCGAACACGAAAATTATTGGAAGGTCACAATGACCTCCCGTGACCTCCCATCTGGGCGCTCCTGCATGCAGTAGGTGTGAAAAATGTTAAATCTTATAAAAATATTATTTGAGAATTTTATTATTCTAATACTAATTACATTAAAACAATTTACAAATTGCATATATTTATATTTTTCGTGATAGTAATTTTTACCAGAATAAATAGATGGTTAATTTGACAAAATGTTATAAAAATATTACTCACTGTGCAATATTGTATCATATTTTTAAGAAAGTACTTTTACATGTTTCGTTTTTCTTCCACTCAACTGATAAGGTATAAAACTAGCACACTAAAACTTGACACCTCCCCCTTTCAAAATTTCTGGATCCTCCTCTGTCTATATATATTTCTCACAAATCTGTAATCGTGTAATCAAAATCGTAATCGGCAGATAATAATCGTAATCGATTACATTTTTTTACGTAATCTAATCGTTGCTGTAATCGTAATAGCGATTTGGCAGAGGGTTGTAATCGTAATCGTAATTGTAATCTCCAATTTTTCACGCTCGTAATCGTAATCGTAATCGATTACATTTTCTCGTAATTGACTCCAAGCCTGATATATATATATATATATATATATATATATATATATTATATATATATATTATATATTATATATATATATATATATATATATATATATATACAGGGTGTCCACTCCTATCGTGGACCAATAGCTAATTTCTAAACCGTTAGAGATAAGCATATAGTTCATTTAGGAAAAAATCTCCAAATTACGAAAGGAATTTTGGGTCTATTCAATGTTTTTCAAAAAATCAAATTTTGAAAGAGTTACGAAATTTAAATTTTTATACAGCCCCCCAGTCCTATCAATCATATTTAGTAAAACATTCTTGACACTGTAACGTTTAAAACTAAAAAAAAATCACTCTTCTACGACAAAAATTGACCGAGTTATGACGTTTTGAAAAATCAAGATTTTGAATGATTTTGCATACGGTCCCTTCAGCGATCTCTCGATGACGTCATGAAATAATGCAAAATCTTGATTTTTCAAAACGTCATAACTCGGTCAATTTTTGTGGTAGAACAGTGATTTTTTTTTAGTTTTAAACGTAACAGTGTCAAGAATGTTTTACTAAATATGATTGATAAGACTGGGGGGCTGTATAAAAATTTAAATTTCGTAACTCTTTCAAAATTTGATTTTTTGAAAAACATTGAATAGTTCCAAAATTCCTTTCGTAATTTGGAGATTTTTTCCCAAATAAACTATATGCTTATCTCTAACGGTTTAGAAATTAGCTATTGGTCCACGATAGGAGTGGACACCCTGTATATATATATAATGTTCTTTATGCTAAAAATACTTTTTGAATTTTGAAAAAAAAAAAAAATATATATGAAATAAAATGCACTTATATGTTATCTCTGTATCTGCCATTTTTAACTGAGTTTTGTCTCTAGGCTAATTAGTAGATCACAGTCAACGCATATAGGGAGTTAACAAGCGGAAAAAAGTGCCATGTGCGTGGTATACTGTCTTTCAAACGTGGCTTTTTCAATAATAAATGCACGTTTAGCACATCATTATTGGGAGCATTATTTGCAGCATCTTCATGCATGTACATAATTTTCGCACGGTTTAGTTGAAGTTTTATCATGAATTGATTAAAACATGCGTCTCGATTAAAAACATGTCTTCTAAGAAAGTCCGCAATGGTAAAAATTACGTAGAAGCTACATAAAATAGTAGTTTGCACTGAATGTGCATTGGATATTCTCAGCATACTGATTTATTTACAAATATCATGAAATTCCTTCTTAGCTCAAATAATGGCTGCAGATGTTTTCTCTGAAACTTTGTGTCACGCTATACATATAAATAAGGCACTTGTTCGTACATAACTCCTTCTTCATCGGTTGGTTTTCATTCAACCACACATTGTTATTCGACATCCAGCGTTTTATACCGGAAACGTGAGAGCTGACTGAAATAGGTTTTAAATCTTGTTTGCAGTTCAATTTATATTATATTTTTGGGGGAATGAGTTGCTTGATTCATTTCTATGAGATACGACGTTCTTAAAAAAAAGATTTGTTTTTTGAACTTGGTTTGTACGTATTCTAATTATTTTTCTCAAGGGAGAAAAACTGAAGCATAAAATTATTTTAACTTTAGATTTTAGATACATATTTTAAATTTTCATATTGTGGAGATAAAGGAATAATTAAGTTATTCTGTACAAATCTGTTTCACATCTTCAATATGAAATTGTACTGTTTTAAACCAAATATTTATTTTTTTTTCTTTTGAAAACAATTGCGTTTCACGTATAAATCTTCCATCCTATTGTATGTTTTTTTCTTTGTCTTAACGAAATCCAATAAAAGTGAAAGTAAAGGTGAACAAAATCCAAAAGTGAAAGTAAAACCTCACCTAAAAAGTAGTTAAAGTGAGAAAATAATAATCATTTGCTTGATGTTGCTTTTTCTGAGGAAACTTCTAAAATTCATGGCTTAAATATCAACTTTTATTAATAATCATTTTTACAAACATAAGAAAAAAATAAGTTCATCCAAAAATATCTTTAGCGATGTCTTTGCTTTTAACAGACAAGAACCTATTGATTATCGTTCTGCTAGTTGACATAGCTTTTTCGTTCATCTCTGAGAAAGTAACTCATTTACTAATGTGAAAGTACTCCATTTAGTGGCAATGATCGTACATGTTTCAACAAACCTTTACCACAAAGCTGTTTTTTTTTTTCCGCATTTGGGTTTTCTTCTCAAACAAAAATCGTATTTACTGTAAAAAAGAGAAAAAAAACACGAAACAATAATTATAGATGTTGTAATCTGCTGTTCCAGTACTTTATCGCTTACCCACCCTTGGAATTGAATTGCAAGCAGTTCCATTTGGATTGGTTAGCAATCGAATCTTGATTTTCTACTTCACTACATACTGATGCATCATTAATATATATCAGGTGCAAGTTCGATAAAAGTCATTTTTATAACATATTCTATCGATTAATTTGTATTTGACGTTGCGAATTTTGTAGTAATAAAGCGAAAATTGCAGAAAAAGAAAGGTTGAAAAAAAAAGTGGTGAAATCTTAAGTGTCAAAATATTTTCCACAACTGGGCACCTACTTGAACTATGGTGTTGAATAAATGAAAAAAAAAAAAATACTTTTCAGCAAATTAGCATCACAGCATATTAGGATTAGTATATGAAGCAATATTTTATTTTTCTTTGCAAATTTGAGCAATTTCAGAATTTCTTCAAGTTTGAAACGTCAATTTTGAAATTTAGCCATACATTTCTAATTTCGAAAGTTTTAATGATGTAATTAGTTGTTGTGATTGGGATGGGTATCATTAGAATTTTACAATGCAGTAAGATATAAAATTGCTTTGTCATTTACGTTTTTTTAAAGCTTTGTTCTTTAAATTTGAGTTTTCTTTGCATGATGCTATTTTTTAAAATGCATTAAATTGTTGACATACATTTATTTTGGTAAAATATTATATTTCTAAACTTCCACGGTTATTGGTTTAAGTTGGCGCTCAGTATCATATAAAGCTCTTATAGGAAGTTTGACCAAATCGTGATAAATGACTTTTCCTTTTTGACAAGCAAAGAAAAATACTTCAAACCTTGCAATGATATAGTATCGGAGAGCTTTTTAGAAGCATAAATCAAGAATCAATGATGTCAAACGTGATACGCTATACTTCATGCTCCACTTGCCACAAGAACTGCTTCTAGAGTTTTATGGCTAAAGAATGTTAGTGATATAAATCCCAAAGTATTTAAATTAAGATCAAAAATTACGGTTGCAACATTAGCACGAAATATTTTTCTTTCTGTAAAAGTATTTATTCTACCATGGAATTATCCAATATACCAACATGAATAGGAAAATATATCCACTACCTTTCTGTGATTTCGGTCAACGTTTTGTATAAATATGATGTTTTTCTTACACAACTGTATATTTTCTGTTTTGCCTATGTTTAGATAGATAAAATGTACACACGTGCCTTTAAATGTATGCTGCCTCTAAAATATGAAATTAGCATAGTTTTTCAAAAGATTGTTTATTTCGAAGATGGTTAGTTTGTGTCGTTATTTTTTTGCATTTAGCAATGTATTGTTCCTAGTATTCTAAAGTCACTCAATTTTTACAAATACTTTCTCATTCCTTTTCCCTAATATAAAATGTGAAAGTAATTATTCTGCAACCGCATCGAATAATTTTGAGCCGCGAAACACAATATTAATTAGTACAAAATAATGTTCGTAATATATTTATGTAAGTATTTAACAAACGCCTACTTGTACTTTAAAAGCATTTCGTATCAATTTACCTAATTATTGCACAAAAGTACGTATTTTAGAACATATAATCTTTTATTTTATGAATACCATTTACATTAAATTAATAATTCTAGGAAATATTTTTGAGAAGATGTATTTTTTCACAATGTATCTGAAGTATTATGACACGTAAAGCTTCAAATCGGAAACAAATCTAAAGTTTTCTTTCAATTTGTACATTTATAAAATGCTCCTAATGGTAGAAATGCCAATACACATTGGTGGTTAAAAATTTCTAAGAATTCGTTTTATATTATTAAATCATATTTCCTTTAATTACTAAATTCTTCTATTAAAATGCTCGTCTTTAAAACGCTTGCTCAGAATGAAAGGTACACAAATGCATCATATAAAATTAGAATGTTTCAACTGCTCCTTCGCGAATACTTGACTATCTATGTTGTAAAAATTGCTGTAAATTATATGAGTTCTTAACTATATCTCTAGCTTTCGTTGCAAAATGCAAAATTTTATCATAACTAAATTCACCCTGTTTTGTTCTTTTTCCGAGTGATTAAAACTTTTTACTCTGAAAATCGGGCCATTAATGAGCAATTTTCGTGCGTATAAGCTTTTAGTGCGAGCTTATGATCTTTCTAAAATTTAAGTTGGAATTTTATTCAACAACAACGTGATATTTATTGTCTCACAGGTATAGTTTAAGGACACCCATTCATTTCGGGCCTTGCCGAGCGTTAAATTCGCCTTTCGCGTTGGAAGAGATCCAACTTTAACCCCAATCGTAAATAAATTGTAGGATATTATGAATAAAATGAGAATCAATTCAAAAATTTTACTTTTCTTGTTTTAATATTTATCTTTAGATTAGAAAAATATTATCAGTTGAAACACGTAAAAGGGGTAGTTTTCAATGATTAACTTGTCGCTTGCTTGAATTTAAGTAGTGATGTAAATATTTTTTGAAAAATAGGACGAAAATATGGAATACAAGATTTATGTTTGAAATTATTCATTTTGCAATTATTTCGAAACCTTTATTATATTTTAAAAACAATTTGTAGTTTGAAAACATTTAATATAAATAATTAAACCTTAATATGATTATGAAGCATTTATTGCGGTTTTAGCATGTTAGAGAGGCACAAAACGTAAGTTGAAATAAGGTTTCAAAACAAAAGCGTTTCATAAAGCGTAAACACAATTTGAGAAAATATTGTAACGAGTCCGTAGCACCTTCAACTTTCTTCAAATGAGCATTCCAATCTTGAGGAAGTAACTATAAATTTATTTACAAGTATTTACACTATTTACAATAAGAGCAGAAAACAATTGCTAAACATCCAGCAATTAGGTAGCAAAACAGTACACTGTACTCTCAACAGTAACTCAGCACCACGTATCAAACGTGAACAGTAATTAAGCAATTACAAAAGCAAAACAAACATTCGCCAAGCGAATCGAAAACGAGTCACCAGAATCAAATCTGAAAACAACTGACTGACTTGTGTTCAAGGCCAGCTATTTATACACGGAAAGAATTCCCGACAACTTTCTAGTAATATCTGGAATATTCCAAATCATTCATAACTTTAAACAATTCATTCAAGAAAACGCTAGAAATAAAAAGAAAAACACCACTCCGAGCGAAAATGTCTTCACGCTTATTAAAGTTAGGGCAAGTGTAAAAACTACAAAGTGTTACGGGCCGGTATACAAGTGATAAAAGTGATATCTTCAGATACTTTTGCAACATGACGTCAGATAAAACCAAAACTAATGAAAATGATGCAAGGCAGGAAAAACAACAACTATTTACAAGATTTGTAACATTGCCCCCTTCCCAAGGACTGCACGTCCCGGGCAGTACAATCCCCAGAAAGGAAGCAAGGGAAAACTTACAGATGCACACATTACATGATGACCAATCATAAACATGATAAACAATAACAATGAGAACATGAAAGAAATAATAACATTGATAAAGTAATATTACAAACAATTAAAGGCAAAAGTTATTTACAAAATTTACAAACAAATTACCATGGTAGCTTTAGATTTACTTTACGAACTATGGCCATAGTATGGGGCTAGCCGATCATAATGTACAACCCTAGGTTTTGAATGTGATGACTTCTGGATCCTCACTACGACGTCGTTCAGCCGGTGAAGGACTGTGTAGGGTCCATCCCAATGCGACTGCAATTTGGGTGACAGACCTTTACGTCGGATGGGATTCCATAGCCACACCTTGTCACCTTCTTGAAAGTCATGGCCAGTGGACCTTGTGTCGTATCGGGTCTTCATTTTCTCCGTCGCGATGTTGATTCGCTCCCGTGCGAAGTGATGAACGTCCTCCAACCGGGCCTGGAGATCCTGGACGTACTCCTCAGGCGATGAAGGCGCATCTGGAGGGAGACCGAAGACGAGATCACAAGGCAGCCGAAGCTCTCGGCCGAAGAGCATCTGTGATGGGGAATATCCGGTGGTCTCGTGGACAGCACTGCGGTAGGCCAGCAGGAACAGAGGAAGTTTCTTGTCCCAATCCTGTTGATTTTTGGAGACCATAAGCGAGAGATTATTAAGGATTGTCCTGTTGAATCTCTCCACCATGCCGTCCGATTGTGGGTGTAGTGGTGTCGTTCGAGTTTTCTCAATTTTGAGGATATCACATAGGCCCTTAAACACAGCAGAGATGAAGTTTCTTCCCTGATCGGAATGGATCTGCAAAGGTGTCCCATATCTCGAGATCCAATGCTGGACTAGAGTCTCTGCTACAGTGGTAGCTTCTTGATCCGGAATGGAATATGCTTCGGGCCATTTGGTGAAATAGTCAATGGCAACGAGGATGTATTTGTTCCCATCAGTAGTTTTCGGTAGAGGACCAAGAATGTCGATCCCGATTCGTTCGAAAGGAGCTCCTACGTTGTAAAGATGTAGCTTCCCGCGGCTTCTTCTCTTCGGTCCTTTACGGGCAGCACAGGCGTCACAAGAATGACACCACTTCTCCACGTCATCCTTCGCCTTGCTCCAGAAGAAGCGCTCTCGAACCTTGTGGAGGGTTTTCAGGATACCAAAGTGTCCTCCAGTCGGACTACTGTGCAATTCCTTTAGAACGTCTGGAATTCTTGATCTGGGAAGGAGTAACTGCCATTTGAATGCTTTACCATCGTCAGATTCCCATTTCCGATACAGGACGCCATTTCGCAACTGGAGAGATTTCCATAGAGCCCAGTATCTTTTCGTTGCAGGACTGTAGATAGAAATGTCTTGCCAACTAGGTCGCCGACTGTCTTTTTCCATTAACTCTATGATAGGCTTTAGGTCTGGGTCTTCAAGCTGATCTTTTCTAACTTGGTCGTCACTCCATGGATCAGGATCTGAAGATGATGAAGTAGCAGTAACTTGACAGGCAGTAGGGATTGTCGTCCCGTACTGTTTCTCAATTCGGGAGCAATAATGGCAGTTCTCGGAACAAGGTCTTCTTGATAATGCGTCAGCATTACCGTGTGACAAACCTTTTCGGTGCTTAATCTCGATGTCATATTCCTGGAGCCGCTGTATCCACCTGGCTACCTGGCCCTCTGGATTCTTGAAATTCAAAAGCCAAGTTAAAGAGGCATGATCAGTCCGGAGCAGGAATTTACGGCCGTAGAGGTAATGATGGAAATGTTCTACAGCTTTAACTATGGCGAGCAATTCCTTTCTCGTGACACAATAATTTCGCTCCGACTTGGATAAGCATTTGCTCCAGTAGGCGATGACATGTTCGTTACCGTCTATTTCTTGAGATAAAACAGCTCCAACGCTCTCGTGGCTCGCATCAGTGTCAAGTATGAAGGATTTTTCAGGCTGAGGATAAGAGAGAATAGGCGTTGATGTTAAAGCCTCCTTCAGCTGTAGAAATGCATCCTCGCATTCTTTGGACCATTCAAATTTTTGTTTGCTCTCCGTCAGCTTATGCAAAGGTCGTGCAATGTTGGAAAAACCCTTCACAAACTTCCTGTAGTACGTGCAGAGCCCCAGGAAACTTCGCAGCTGATGGACATTTTCGGGGCGGCTCCAATTCTTGACTGCAGATACCTTATCTGGATCTGTTCGTACACCTTCGGAAGAGATAATGTGACCAAGGTAGTTCACCTCACGGCGGAACAAATTACATTTGGACGGGCTTAACTTCAGGTTGGCTTCCTTAAGCTTTTGCAGCACCTTCCTAAGATTAGCCAAATGTTCCTCAAAACTGCGTCCTATGATGATGATGTCGTCCAAGTAGACAAGACAGGATTCATAAGAGAGTCCTCGTAACACTGATTCCATAAGACGCTCGAACGTGGCTGGTGCATTGCAGAGGCCGAAGGGCATCACTTTAAACTGCCACAAGCCTTGTCCGGTTGTAAACGCCGTCTTCTCTCGGTCGTCGGGGTGTATCTCCACCTGCCAGTAGCCGCTCTTTAAATCCAGGGTCGAAAACCACTTGTGTCCGGAAAGGGTGTCCAGAGTGTCATCGATCCGTGGAAGAGGGTAACTGTCCTTCTTGGTGATGTCATTCAGGCGTCGGTAATCAACACAAAATCTGGTGGAGCCGTCTTTCTTTCGGACCAAGACGATAGGGGATGCCCAAGGACTGGATGAGGGTTCGATGACGTCATTCTCCTGCATCTCTTTTACGAGGATCTCAACCTCTTCCTTCTTGGCGAACGGTAGTCGTCTTGGATGCTGCTTGATAGGGGGATGATCTCCAGTGTCGATCCTATGCTGCGCTAAACTCGTGCGACCAACATCTTCGGGTGTAGATGAAAACACCTGCTTGAAGTTGTCCACCAATTTTTCCGCAGCGTATCTTTGATCCGTCGATAATGGTGCACTCCCAATTAATTTCGAAGTCAAGGACTCGGAAGACACAGTCTCGGAGGAATCAATTCTTCTGATGATGCAGTTTACGGGAGTACAAGTTGCCAACACTTCTCCTTTCTTGATATTCCTCGGTCTTTCACTTACATTGGCGACTCTCACAGGAACTGCATTCCTTGAAAGGTCCACAAGCGTAGATGCCACTAGTACTCCTTTTGGGCTATTACTCTGGTTAGGATATTCAATTAGGCCGAATTTAAAGCTGTTGTTTTCCTTGATGGAGCCAGGTATTAGTACTTCTGATCTAGAGGGAATCAATAAATCTGTTTGGGCTATTATTTGATGAGCGGATTTTAAGTTATTTTCGGTGTTGAAAATTGCTATGTCTTCCCTCATCGAGTGCAGCTCATTATTTCTAAAGTCAATAGAAAAATCAAATTTTCTCAAAAAGTCCAGTCCGAGAATGAAGGGATCTGTAATGTCAGCGACGAATGCCGTGTGATGGTAAGTGGCGCTTCCGAACATTATTTCTAAGTTCACTTTTCCTTCAATCTCGATTTTGTCACCTGTCACAGTTTGGAGAGTAACGCAGGGCGGCGTCCATAAGATCTTGAGTCCAAATTGACGAGCCACATCAGTCTTAATAATGGTAACGTTGGCTCCTGTGTCCACAATCATTTCGCAGGGAAACCCATTCACATAAGCGTAAATGAAGAGTCCGTTGCAGCCGCCACTTCTTGGGGAAATCTGGAAAACTTTGGGAGACGTCTTCTTTTCTTGGCGAGCTTCGCAATTCCTTCGTACGTGGCCCTCACCGCCACATTTCCAGCACTTCAGTGTTTGTCCACCTTGGTCTTTGCGAGCCGCAATCTTCTTCAGGGTCCCCGACATCTCTTTGATTTGTCGCTCAATGTCCGAGAGACGAGTTGAGTTCAAATCTTGGGCACTCACTTCCACGCCCCTGGTCGAATGGCGATCCTTGCGGGACATTTGCTGTGCAGCCTCGAACTTCATTGCGTAAACCAGACCGGATTTAAGATCTTTGATGTCCGCCATCCGGAGAGCCGTCTGAATTTCTGGATTTCGCACTCCATCTATGAAGTAGTTCAGGGCCAGGCTATCGCGAACACCCGAAGGACAGTCCGAGAAGGCGAGATGGGAAAGCCTCTCAACGTCTGCTGCAAAAACTTGCAAAGTCTCTCCAGCCCTCTGGAGTCGGGATTTGAGCTGAAGTTGGCTGAATTCTTTTTGGCAGGATTCGCCAAAGCGAAGCTCCAAGGCCGATGATAAGGCTTCGAAGTCACGGTGCTTGTCCTCTGGGAAGGTCTGTAGTATATCAGCTGCATCCCCTCTCAGCGAGGCTGCAAGGTGACAGGCTTTCGTGGAAGAGTCCCAGGAGTTTGCTTCTGCAACGATGAGGAACTGCTTCTTGTAAATATTCC